>JAXCGZ010015608.1:35000-60872 GCA_037179515.1 Halocaridina rubra | reverse complement strand
ATATATATATATATATATATATATATATATATATATATATATATATATATATATATATATATATATATATATATATATATATATATATATATATATATATATATATATATATATATATATATATATATATATATATATATATATATATATATATATATATATATATATATATATATATATATATATATATATATATATATATATATATATATATATATATATATATATATATATATATATATATATATATATATATATATATATATATATATATATATATATTATATATATATATATATATATATATATATATATATATATATATATATATATATATATATATATATATATATATATATATATATATATATATATATATATATATATATATATATATATATATATATATATATATATATATATATATATATATATATATATATATATATATATATATATATATATATATATATATATATATATATATATATATATATATATATATATATATATATATATATATATATATATATATATATATATATATATATATATATATATATATATATATATATATATATATATATATATATATATATATATATATATATATATATATATATATATATATATATATATATATATATATATATATATATATATATATTATATATATATATATATATATATATATATATATATATATATATATATATATATATATATATATATATATATATATATATATATATATATATATATATATATATATATATATATATATATATATATATATATATATATATATATATATATACTATATATATATATATATATATATATATATATATATATATATATATATATATATATATATATATATATATATATATATATATATATATATATATATATATATATATATATATATATATATATATATATATATATATATATATATATATATATATATATATATATATATATATATATATATATATATATATATATATATATATATATATATATATATATATATATATATATATATATATATATATATATATATATATATATATATATATATATATATATATATATATATATATATATATATATATATATATATATATATATATATATATATATATATATATATATATATATATATATATATATATATATATATATATATATATATATATATATATATATATATATATATATATATATATATATATATATATATATATATATATATATATATATATATATATATATATATATATATATATATATATATATATATATATATATATATATATATATATATATATATATATATATATATATATATATATATATATATATATATATATATATATATATATATATATATATATATATATATATATATATATATATATATATATATATATATATATATATATATATATATATATATATATATATATATATATATATATATATATATATATATATATATATATATATATATATATATATATATATATATATATATATATATATATATATATATATATATATATATATATATATATATATATATATATATATATATATATATATATATATATATATATATATATATATATATATATATATATATATATATATATATATATATATATATATATATATATATATATATATATATATATATATTATATATATATATATATATATATATATATATATATATATATATATATATATATATATATATATATATATATATATATATATATATATATATATATATATATATATATATATATATATATATATATATATATATATATATATATATATATATATATATATATATATATATATATATATATATATATATATATATATATATATATATATATATATATATATATATATATATATATATATATATATATATATATATATATATATATATATATATATATATATATATATATATATATATATATATATATATATATATATATATATATATATATATATATATATATATATATATATATATATATATATATATATATATATATATATATATATATATATATATATATATATATATATATATATATATATATATATATATATATATATATATATATATATATATATATATATATATATATATATATATATATATATATATATATATATATATATATATATATATATATATATATATATATTATATATATATATATATATATATATATATATATATATATATATATATATATATATATATATATATATATATATATATATATATATATATATATATATATATATATATATATATATATATATATATATATATATATATATATATATATATATATATATATATATATATATATATATATATATATATATATATATATATATATATATATATATATATATATATATATATATATATATATATATATATATATATATATATATATATATATATATATATATATATATATATATATATATATATATATATATATATATATATATATATATATATATATATATATATATATATATATATATATATATATATATATATATATATATATATATATATATATATATATATATATATATATATATATATATATATATATATATATATATATATATATATATATATATATATATATATATATATATATATATCAGGTAAGCACATTGCATATGTGAAAACATGAATAATTTTTTTTTTATACCCGAACGGGACTCGAACCTAGGACTTATGATTACTAAGTCAAGGCGCTACCACTACACCACAGAAGGTTAAAAGGAATCCAACCTTATAGCTTATATCTGCTATACTTAGGAATGAACGCATTCTAACTGAATGCCACTATGTTCATATTACAGATTCCCCAACCTCACTCGTGGCTTCATTATAGCATTTAATTCAAGTCCCAATCTCATTCGGGCCATGAAATATACCAATCAAGCACATTACATATGTGATATATACATGATATATATATATATATATATATACCCCGACCGGGACTCGATACATAGGACTATATGATATACTATAGTCAAGGCGCTACCACTACACCACAGATAGGTATATATATAGGATATCCATACCTATATAGCTATATATATATACTATATATATAGGATATGATACGCATATCTATACTGATATGCCACTATGTATCTATATATACAGATATCCCCATACCTCACTCGTGGCTATCATATATAGCATATATATATATCATAGTCCCATATCTCATTCGGGCCATGAAATAACCAAGCAAACACATTACATATGTGAAATAATATGTATATATTTATATATATATATATATACCCTGGCCGGGACTCGATACCTATGGACTATATGATATACTATAGTCATAGGCGCTACCACTACACCACAGATAGGTATATATATAGTATATCCATACCTATATAGCTATATATATATGCTATCCTATAGGATATGATACGCATATCTATACTGAATGCCACTATGTTCATATTACAGATTCCTCAACCTCACTCGTGGCTTCATTATAGCATTTAATTCAAGTCCCAATCTCATTCGGGCCATGAAATAACCAAGCAAGCACATTACATATGTGAAAACATGAATAATTTTTTTACCCCGACCGGGACTCGAACCTAGGACTTATGATTACTAAGTCAAGGCGCTACCACTACACCACAGAAGGTTAAAAGGAATCCAACCTTATAGCTTATATCTGCTATACTTAGGAATGAACGCATTCTAACTGAATGCCACTATGTTCATATTACAGATTCCCCAACCTCACTCATGGCTTCATTATAGCATTTAATTCAAGTCCCAATCTCATTCGGGCCATGAAATAACCAAGCAAGCACATTACATATGTGAAAACATGAATAATTTTTTTTACCCCAACCGGGACTCGAACCTATGACTTATGCTTACTAAGTCAATGCGCTACCACTACACCACAGAAGGTTAAAAGGAATCCAACCTTATAGCTTATATCTGCTATACTTAGGAATGGGGGTAAAAAAATTATTCATGTTTTCACATATGTAATGTGCTTGCTTGGTTATTTCATGGCCCAAATGAGATTGGGACTTGAATTAAATGCTATAATGAAGCCACGAGTGAGGTTAGGGAATCTGTGATATGAACATAGTGGCATTCAGTTAGAATGCGTTCATTCCTAAGTATAGCCAGATAAAAGCTATAAGGTTGGGTTCCTTTTAACCTTCTGTGGTGTAGTGGTAGCGCCTTGACTTAGTAATCATAAGTCCTAGGTTCGAGTCCCGGTCGGGGTAAAAAAATTATTCATGTTTTCACATATGTAATGTGCTTTCTTGGTTATTTCATGGCCCGAATGAGATTGGGACTTGAATTAAATGCTATAATGAAGCCACGAGTGAGGTTGGGGAATCTGTAATATGAACATAGTGGCATTCAGTTATAATGCGTTCATTCCTAAGTATAGCAGATATAAACTATAAGGTTGGATTCATTTTAACCTTCTGTGGTGTAGTGGTAGCGCCTTGACTTAGTAATCATAAGTCCTAGGTTCGAGTCCCGGTCGGGGTAAAAAAATTATTCATATATATATATATATATATATATATTTTTTTTTAAGAGTGTGACACCTGGATAGGCAGAAACTGCCCTCATCAACAAAGGCCCGGGCACGAGAAAATACCAAGACGAAGGAAAAGAAAAAGTTAAGGGCAAGGCAGAGATGAGGTAATGTCACACAAAGGAAAACGACAGACAGAAAAAACAGTCAAAGTAAAGAGGACCCAGAGATATGGAGGACTAGGCTCTGAGATGACGATAGATCTGCTTTTTGAAGGATGAAAGGTCATAAGAATTAGGAAAGACAGAAGGAGGAAGAGAGTTCCAGAGTCTGGAGGTAGATGGGAAGAAGCAGTCGCTGCACCGACCAATCCGCGAGCTACAAATCTCCACACAGTACCTGTGAGATGAGGCCGCTTGGCGAGTGTTACGCGGCCTCGGCAGTGGAGGAGGGATGCAACTCGCCAACTCATCAGAGCAGCGATGGAAGTAGTAGCGATAGAAAAGCGAAAGGGAAGATACCTTACGGCGAAGAGAGAGAGAATCCAGGTTAGAAGTAAGAGAAGGATCATTAATGAGTCTGACTGCCTTAGATTCAACCCTATCAAGAAGATAAGTAAAGGAAGAAGCACCCCAGATGTGTGAGCAGTATTCTAAGCAGGGGCGGATAAGACCTTTGTAAATTTTAAGTAACTGCAAAGAGGAAAAGTAATAACGAAAACGAAACAAAACCCCCAATTTTTTGGATGAAGATTTAGAAATTTGGATTATGTGATTCCTCCATGACAAGTTAGAGGCTATATGGATTCCTAATATATTGATAGAGTTAAGAGGGTAAATTTCATTAGTTTCGAAGACAATAGGGTCATCAGGAGGAGAAGAAGATAAAGAGATAGCCAGAAACTGTGTCTTGGAGGCATTGAATTTAACTAAATTTTGAGTGCCCCATTCAGATACTCTCTGCAAATCGGAGTTAAGAGTAGAAGAAAGAGTGATACGAGATTGATTACGAGTAACAGATGAAGGTTGTGAAGAAAAGGCAGAGGAAAAGTGAAGGGTAGAATCATCGGCAAAGGCATGAAGAAGAGAGGAAGATGGGGACTGTAGAAGATCATTGATGAAGAGAAGGAAGAGAGTAGGTGAAAGAACAGAGCCCTGTGGAACACCACTGGACACAGAGAAAGGGCTAGATGTCGCGCCATCAACAACTACAGATATAGAACGGTCAGTGAGAAAACTGGAAATCAGAGAACAGAAAGAAGGGGTAAAGCCGTAGGCAGGGAGTTTGGCCAACAGAGCCTTGTGCCAGACTCTGTCAAAAGCCTTAGAGATATCAAGGGCGACGACAAAGGATTCCCCATAGTTCCTCAGAGAAGATGACCATACATGAGTAAGATAGGACAGGAGATCACCAGTGGATCTTGCCTTGCGGAAGCCGTACTGGTGATCGGAGATAAGTGAGTTAGATTCAAGGCGTTTCAAGAAGTGAGCATTGAGCAAAGTTTCGAAAACTTTAGCAATAGAGGAGGTTAGAGCAATAGGTCGGTAGTTAGAAGGAATAGAGCGGTCACCCTTCTTAGGAACAGGTTGAACTAGAGCATGCTTCCAAGATGAAGGATAGATACTGGTTGACAGAATGAGGCGAAAAAGACGGCAAAGCACGGGAGCCAGTTCATCTGCAAACTCCTTAAGGAACCTTGCAGGGATACCATCGGGACCAGATGCCTTGTTTGTCTTTAGTGAGCGAAGAACCTTATGAACTTTGCGTGAAGAAAGGATAAGGGAGGGCATAGGGTTAGAGAGGGGAAAAGACTGAGGAACAGGTGCGCTGGAATCGTTGATAGAAGAGTTGGCAGAAAAATGAGAGCCAAAGAGAGTGGCTTTGTCAGTGGGAGAGCAAGCTATAGAACCATCAGAACGAATGAGAGGGGGAAAGCTTGAGTTACAGAAGTTTTTGGAGAGGTTTTTGGCTAAGGACCAGAAGCATTTGTCAGTGGGAGAGGAGTTAAGGTCATCAACTTTCCTTCTTATAAAGGAAGCCTTAGACCTTCGAATCTGAGCTGTACAGCGATTCCTAGCTATAATAAAAGCAGAGCGAGTTAAATCGGAAGGAGAGGCTTGGTAAGATCGGTGAGCCTGATTCCTAGCCTGGATAGCCATGGAGCAGGCACGGTCAAACCAAGGTTTAGGGGGAGAGAAAGTTTTTGTAGAAGAGGGGATGTACGCCTCCATTCCCGCGGTCATGATCTCGGCAACTTTTACAGCTACCCGATCAGGGTTGCGGGACCGAAAGCAGTAGTCATCCCATGGAAAGTCAAAGAGAAAGTTACGCAAATTTTCATATTGAGTTCGCTCGAAGTGCCAAAGGCGGCGTTGAGTAGGAGGGATTGGTGGTGGGGGAGCGAAATTGGAAGAGACAGAGATCATGGAGTGGTCAGATTTACCAAGAGGGGAAAGCACGGAATAAGAGTAGTTAGAAGGGTTAGAAGTAAAAAAAAGGTCAAGAATGTTAGCAGCTTGTTCGTGACGATCAGGAACACGAGTAGGATGTTTAATAATTTGCTCCAGATCATGAGTAATAGAGAAAGCAAGAGCCTCGCTTCCTCCCACATCAGTGTGAGAAGAATGAAGCCACTCACTGTGGTGTACATTGAAGTCTCCAATGTAGAGAACTTCGGCATGTGGGTGAGAAGATAGCAAGGACTCATGGCACGAGGAGAGATATTCAAAGAAAGATACAAACTCGGTGGAGTTTGGAGAACAGTAGCAGAAGCAAAGGATGATAGTGGTAGTGGAGAGATAGACTTTTAGCCAGAGAACATCAAAGTCAGGAGATTCAAGGTCCATGAGCCTCACAGTAGGAGTGTTAATGTTGCAGTAAGCACAGACCCCACCTTTGGAACGAAAACGAGTATACAGATTATAGTGGGAGATTTGGAAAGGGTCAGTGGAAGCATGTATAGACAACTGGGTTTCAGATAGGAGGAGGAGGTTAGGGAGGAAAGAGCCCAAGTGCTGTTCCACAGACGAAAGATTAGAGTTCAGCCCACGAATGTTTGAATAGTGAAGAGTGAAAGAAGCAGATCTATTAGGAGGTGCAAGGTTAAGAGCAGAACCATTACTACCACCAGGCGTGTCTGCCCTCAAGCCAATGGTGGAGTCAACACGATCCCCGGAGATTCTTCGCACCCCACTATGCCGGGTACTGGGGGCCATTAGTTGTGAACCTTCCATAAATAATGACAAAATGTGAGGAAAAGGAAAGTAAAAGAGACAGATGTGCAGAATGTTGTGACTTGTCAAATGTAATGGAATAGCAAGAGATGTGTAATGAATATGCCAGAATATTCAGTGTAGATGTAGGCATGAGGAAAGGACCGTCCTGAAGGAAGATTCAACCTGGAACTGTCTGGACCAGTCCTAGTTGCATCCTAATACCTTCAGTCGTAGTCTTTCAACGGGCGGCTGGTGCCATGGCCAACCTACTATCCATATATATATATATATATATATATATATATATATATATATATATATATATATATATATATATATATATATATATATATATATATATATATATATATATATATATATATATATATATATATATATATATATATATATATATATATATATATATATATATATATATATATATATATATATATATATATATATATATATATATATATATATATATATATATATATATATATATATATATATATATATATATATATATATATATATATATATATATATATATATATATATATATATATATATATATATATATATATATATATATATATATATATATATATATATATATATATATATATATATATATATATATATATATATATATATATATATATATATATATATATATATATATATATATATATATATATATATATATATATATATATATATATATATATATATATATATATATATATATATATATATATATATATATATATATATATATATATATATATATATATATATATATATATATATATATATATATATATATATATATATATATATATATATATATATATATATATATATATATATATATATATATATATATATATATATATATATATATATATATATATATATATATATATATATATATATATATATATATATATATATATATATATATATATATATATATATATATATATATATATATATATATATATATATATATATATATATATATATATATATATATATATATATATATATATATATATATATATATATATATATATATATATATATATATATATATATATATATATATATATATATATATATATATATATATATATATATATATATATATATATATATATATATATATATATATATATATATATATATATATATATATATATATATATATATATATATATATATATATATATATATATATATATATATATATATATATATATATATATATATATATATATATATATATATATATATATATATATATATATATATATATATATATATATATATATATATATATATATATATATATATATATATATATATATATATATATATATATATATATATATATATATATATATATATATATATATATATATATATATATATATATATATATATATATATATATATATATATATATATATATATATATATATATATATATATATATATATATATATATATATATATATATATATATATATATATATATATATATATATATATATATATATATATATATATGTATATATATATATATATATATATATATATATATATATATATATATATATATATATATATATATATATATATATATATATATATATATATATATATATATATATATATATATATATATATATTTATATATATCCCTTTTTAAGAATTTTGCAAGTTCAAAACTTCAGAAGTGAGATATGACCCCTGGGAAATTAATGTGAACAGACGCGAACTTGTAGTGTACATGATTTAAAATTCTTTTATAAAGAATTACTTCCCATTTTTGTATTTTTCACTAACTTTAGTACCATTGTTGTTCTCTCTGCTTTAATGAAAAGTCTTATAGAGAGACAGAGGCACTCTCAAGATGTGTTGCATAAGCTAAAGCATTCAGAATAAATTCCCAAAAAATTCTCAGTAGGATTGAAATATACCATATCTTAAATAAATAAAACTTCATGAAAGTTTGAATAATAAAAAATCTTATGTCTGCAGAGTTCATAATTATTATTGAGAGAGAGAGAGAGAGAGAGAGAGAGAGAGAGAGAGAGAGAGAGAGAGAGAGAGAGAGAGAGAGAGAGAGACTTTCATTAAACAAAGTCGATATTTCAAATTCATGATAAGTTTTTATTTCGTTGATTGTCCCCTTTGTTAGTTATTTATGTAATTAAATTTCTAAGAATGGCAAGAATTGACCTGTGACCTGATTGATAGAGTTCAGAATATTGTTATCACTCCAGATATACATTTGAACATTTTTGACGTTTGTACTCTCTTTACCAAAGTACCCATAAATATGTTATAAGATTACCTTAGTTGTGAACTAGAAAATCATTACATTCAAATACCTAAAAATTTTACTATGCAACTCATTCGCCTCTGTGGTACAAATTGCAAGTCTGTTTTTGGCGATAAATACTATCAACAAACTTTCAGTAAGGGTATTGTCCCTATAAATACTAATTTTCATTGCTTTCGTTATGCTGATATTGTACAGTTTTTTTTTCCATTCTCATATTTCCTTTCAGGAGTTTTGCCTCAGTTGAATAATTTTCGTTCCCTCTATTACATTCACGTTAGAGTGGTCATCGTAGTTCATGCGGTAGCGTCCGCGACTCTGAGACGTCAGATCAAGGGTTCGCGCATTGTCACGGTCTAAGGTTAGCAAGGGCATGCTCTCTGGGAATGGATTACATGTGCCAAAACAAGTCCTTCACCAGAAGGCAGCCGTCCTAGCCCTTGGTAAAAAAGGGAGTCCGTGACGTAAAACCGGAACATATTATATACATATATATATATATATATATATATATATATATATATATATATATATATATATATATATATATATATATCTATATATATATATATATATATATATATATATATATATATATATATATATATATATATATATATATATATATATATATATATATATATATATATATATATATATATATATATATATATATATATATATATATATATATATATATATATATATATATATATATATATATATATATATATATATATATATATATATATATATATATATATATATATATATATATATATATATATATATATATATATATATATATATATATATATATATATATATATATATATATATATATATATATATATATATATATATATATATATATATATATATATATATATATATATATATATATATATATATATATATATATATATATATATATATATATTTGCATATATATATATATATATATATATATATATATATATATATATATATATATATATATATATATATATATATATATATATATATATATATATATATATATTTGAAATATATTTTACTCTTGACCAGGACACGAAGAAAACACATAATATCTGTTATTATTATTGCTATTTTTTTTTTAATAATATTATTTTCTTTAATATTAGTATTATTTTTTTAATAATATTTTTTTAATAATATTATTTTTTTAATAATATTATTTAGTTTAATATTATTTTTTTTAATGATATTATTGTTTTTTATTGATTTTATATTTACTTTTTATTTTACTTTTATTAATTATATTATTTTTTATTAAAAATATTATTTCTTTTAATAATATTATCTTTATTAATAATACTACATTTATTAATAAAATAATTTTTATTAATAATAATATTTTTATAAATAATATAATTTGTAATAATATTATTATTTTTATCAATAATATTATTTTTATTAATAATATTATATTTATTAACAATATTATTTTTATTTATAAAATTATTTCTATTAATAACATTATTTTTATTAATAATATTATTCTTATTAATAATATTTTTAATAATAATAGTATTTTTATTGATAATATTTTTTTAATAATATTATTTTATTAACAATAATAGTGTCGTAAGGCAATTAAAAAGGCCTATAGCTTTACAAGGCATATTAAAGATGCCTAAATTTGACGGGTGGCAGTGACGCGCTCTAAACCCACCGACCACCATGAGAATAACAATGCTTAGTCAGTCAGAGATCGGGCCTTGTCAGGAGCAGACGTAACATCCACAGCTTAGCTAGCCTTCCCCTTGGGGGCGGGAATCTGGAATCGTTAGTGACAGGAACTGTAGTAATGGGAGCTCTGAAGAATAGTGTTAACCTAGAAATAAATACATATAAAGAAGACGCTATATGATTATCACCAACCACGCTACCAAAAGAAAGAACACCACAATTATTGGTGTAAAATAGTGGGATGAAACTCCCACCATATATATAACCCTCATGTGAAATAGTTTTCTCACGACACTGGTGACAACTAGTGGGATTACACCACGACACTAGTGACAACTAGTGGGATTACCCCACACGACATTGGTGACACTCGGTGGAATAGTATCCACCCCTCACGACATTGGTGACCAGCTCTGGAGCAATCCACGTCGTTACTACTACGAAGAGAAAAAAGAATTAAAAATACAGAAGAAAAAAATATATAGCATCTAGGGAAGAAATGTTCGAGTGATGAAGAAACTTCTAGATGCTTACAAGCAGCGAGAGAGCGACGCCAGAAAGTCTGAGCTCCCCCTTCTCCAACCATATCATATTACCAGATCCGGTCACTCTCCCCCACCCCCGTATTGGCAAGGCCCCCAGCAGTAAAAGCACAACGAGCGCCTTCGTGGACGCCACCATCACAGTGAACCAAAGTGTGACCATTGCTTTGAGTGAAAATGCCTATTACCAGAAGTATATGTTGCCGGATCCAATCAAGAAGATGGCGATTCGTCAATTTTACAAGAGAGATGGAAAATTTGGCGGGAATATCCTGAGCCCAGAAGAAAGAAGAACTCTCTCCACCATTGCCTGCAGCCGTGATGTTCTCCAAGCAGTGTTTCAAAATAGCTAAGTACTTGTGATCTGTATCCAGTGAGTAATGGGACAATTATTAAAGGAAACTGAGGTCGGCGGACATCGCCATTTTACCTTGTACAGGTGCTTTCACTCAGCCAACCCGCTTATGAGGGGTGTGGTCCTAGTAACTTAATAAAAGTAGAATTTCTGTACCCATTACTAACATGGATAATTTGCACTAATAGCTATAAGCAGTAATAAACTTCAATTTTGTTATTATTTGAATAATGTAATGATAAATTGCTTTTGAAGGGTGTTCAATTTATTTGTATTAATGCCTTAGTTGATATTAAGAAGGCAAATGTATTGATTTTAATAGAAAATCTATTGTACGTGTAAAATAATTTTTATATTAATCTCTTAAAGTGTAAGAAATCGGTGAGAAAATCCTTGCACCTGTTTTCAAGGTTCTTTCTTTTTTTTTTCTCTCGCGGTGTAATATTTTGGCGAAATGTTTTTTTTTTAACGGAGATGACAAATCGTTCTTCTAATGTCTTTATGATGAAGAAATTGATATTAAGATACGTGTGTAGCATGTCTTTTTGGAGAATAAGAAACTTTTGTGATATTATTTAGATATGAGCTTTTTAATTTCCATGCAGGCGAAAATAAGAGTAAACTCGAGTGAATTTGTGCTGTGCTGGGGTAGGGGGGTTTTTAGCGTAACCTTAACGTAGCTTAGAGGGGAGAAAGAATGGGGTCTAATAGCCGTGAGGGATACACCTCGAAAGACCGCCAACAAGCTCATGCCCTCAGTGTTGGAGGAAAGAAAGTTATTGTGTAGCCATAATGCACCCTCTTGGGAGTAGAGGGGGACCTAGGACTGGTGAAGCAGTCATGTGACCACACGGCCCAACCAAGATTCCACCCCAACACTCCTTCAGAGTGGGGGGATGGAGGAATTACACAGAGAGAAAGAGGGTGAGTGTTTTGAAGTGCTACAATTGTGGGAGAGAATGGGTATGCCTGACAGGGGTATAATGGGGGGTTGTTCTAGGGGGGTGAAATTGCGGGAAAGACTGTTGGGGAAGCATGATGGGGAGGAGTCGGCGAGAATCGTTCTCCTGCTCCACCGGGTCTTTGTGCAGGCCATATCAGCGTATTTTTATGGGAGGTGATGTAGCTGTTGCGATATCTATTGAGGGATATATTTGAGAAAGATTCTCCACCTGCCCAGATATAGTTGAAATGCCAAGTTTGTTTTATTTTTTTTCGTCCCCTATTCGCCAATGAGATTATTATTCGATTTCCCAGAATTCCAAGATAGATATTACGTGATAATGGACGTGAATCTATGAATGATTCTTTTTTTTTTTTTGCTATCTGCAGTATATACATTATTTGTCCAAAAAGATATGTTAGACTGATAAAAGAAAACGGAAAGATTTAGCCACGATAATGTTTGTCACAATTATTTCAGCTTGGTCATGAAGAAGGGACTGTGTATTAACAAGAAATGACAACAAGAATGTCAAACAGCCCGTTTCCCATGTTTGAAGGAGACGAAGTTGATCCAGAAACCAAAGAGACAGGGGAGGAACAGCTCCTACGCGCAAAATTCCCCGTGAAAGCTAGCCAGTTGAAGGCCAGAAGACAGATATTGGGCAGTATATTTGGGTAGGAAATGGAAGAGAGTAAAAAAGGAAGTAAGTTAAGTACCTGCCCGACTGTAAGTATGCAAAAGAGAAAAAATTATAACTCCCCCCAGTCACCTGAGGTAGTTCTGTTGATTAGTAATTCGAAAAAATCCATATTTGAGATAGTAGAAAAATATATATATATATTAAATTTTCATGTACAACTCCTTAAGAGATTATGAAACTAGCAAAATGCATTCTTTAATGTTGCAAATGGAATATGATTTTTTATTTTTATTACTGCATACACATAGACAAACCTTTTATATTTTTTCAGATACCCATTTTTGGTATATAGTTTTTTTGTTGGAGAAATCTTTAATATCTTTATCCCTTTGATATATTATAATTAATGAGTTTTTGAAAAAGATTATCTAGAGATAATTATTGTTAATTACTATCATTGTCATGAAATTTATAATTACAATTTAGCTAATTAAGATAATTGAAATTCTCAGAGCTTATATTTTAGTTTGTCATTTAAAAATAATGATATTTAAGTCCTTTTAAGTCATTTGTTAAGAAAAGATAATTGTAATTTTGTTGATAGTAGTAGAGATATTATCACATATGATTGTAGTATTTTGCTTTGATTTCATTAGGGGTATGTTGACTTATAGTGAGTGAGTGCTTACATAAGAACATAAGAATAGAGTACACTGCAACATGCCTACTGGCACACACGAGGCAGCTCCATTTTTGAATTGTATTTTCAGCATGTCTAACCTATTCTATTCTACTCTACTTATTTATTCTATTTTTCTTTTTATGATTTTTCTAATAAGCACTAACCTATTCATACCCACCCTACCTCCGTCATATGTCTATCTAATCTACATTTGAAGGTGTCTAAGGTATTGGCATTTACTATCATACTAGGAAGCTTGTTCCATGCATCAGCTACTCTATTACCAAACCAATTTTTACCAATTTCCCTTCTGAACCTAAATTTATCAAGCTTAAATCCATTATTACGAGTTCTGGTTTGATCATGAATTTTTAAAACTTTATTAATATCTCCTTTGTTAATCCCTTTAAACCATTTATACACTTCAATCATATCCCCCCTAACTCTTCGCCTCTCTAGAGAATGTAGATTAAGTTTTTTAAAACTGTCCTCATATGGTAGATTTCTGATATTGTGTATCATCTTGGTCATTCTTCGCTGCACTCTCTCCAAGGATTCAATTTCCATTCTATAATAGGGTGACCAGAATTGCACAGCATAATCTAAATGGGGCCTAACTAATGCAAGATAGAGCTGCAAAATAACTTTTTCCGTCCTATTGCTGACGCTTCTTGAGATAAATCCTAAAATTCTGTTTGCTTTATTTCTGACTGCTGTGCATTGCTCTCTTGGCTTAAGACTACTACTCACAAGAACTCCCAAATCCCTTTCACACTGAGAACTCATGATTTCATGGTTATTTAGCTTATAACTAGTATTGTCTTTTATAGTACCCATTTTAACTACTTTACATTTTTCAACATTAAATTCCATTTGCCATTTGTCCGACCATTCAGATAATCTATTTAGATCTTCCTGTAAAGCATGAATGTCTTCTTTTCCATTTATAGTTCTACCTATTTTAGTGTCGTCTGCGAATTTACTTAGGTTACTACTGATATCCGAATCCAGATCATTTAGATATACGATGAATAATAGAGGACCCAGTACCGAGCATTGTGGTACCCCGCTAGTAACCGAGCCCCACTCTGATTTCTCTCCATTTATGCAAACCCTCTGTTTTCTGTCTTTTAACCATTGTTTGATCCATCTGAGCACAGCTCCTCCTATACCATGAGCTTCCAGCTTTTTAACTAATCTTTTGTGAGGAACTCTATCAAAAGCTTTGCTAAAATCTAGATATATTGTATCATATTCTTTGCCACAATCTACTGCCTCGTAAACTTCTGAATAAAAAGACAGTAAGTTTGTAAGGCACGAAAATCCCTTAAGAAACCCGTGTTGTGAAAGTTTTATCAGTCTGTGTAATTCTAGATGTGCCCTTATTTTATTTGCAATTATGGATTCTAGAATCTTACCCACTGTTGACGTTAAACTTACCGGCCTATAATTATTCTTTTTAACACGTTCTCCTTTTTTAAATATTGGTACCACATCTGCCAATTTCCACTCCATGGGTACCGATCCTAATTTTATTGAATTATTAAATAATGCAGTTAGAGGACAACTAAGCTCTTCCTTGCATTCCTTTAATATTCTAGCATATATTCCATCAGGTCCCGGAGATTTATGAGCCTTTAATTTATCTATTTCTTTTATTACCTCCTCTCTCGTAATATTTATTGAACTAAGTATATTATCGGGACTGTCTCTGTAAATGGATTCTACTTCCGGAATATTTTCCAAGTTTTCATTTGTAAATACAGATAAGAGATAATCATTTAAACATGTACACATCACTTTATCGTCATCTGTGATATGGCCATTGGCTACTTCAATTGGTCCGACTTTTTCCTTAAATTTTGTTTGATAATGTTAATAAAACCCTTTAATATTTTCTTTAGCTTCTCCTGCTATTCTAATTTCGTATTTTCTTTTCGACTCTCTAACTATCTTTTTAACTTCCCTGTTTAACTGTATATATTGCTGCCTCACCTGCTCTTCACCTCTTTTTAGTTTCCTGTATATTCCTCTTTTAATACCTATAAGATTCTTTATTCCATTGTTCATCCATTTAGGGTCATTTTTTCTTGATCTGCAATGTTTCATGGGAATATAGTCTCTCTGACTATTCTTAAGAGTCATGACAAAATTGTTATATTCCTCATCCAAATTTATATTAACTGACGGACTGCTGTTCTTTCCTGTGAGAGAATTTAATGTACTGATCTTATCTTGTGATAATCCTTGGCATGTGGTACCCAAATTTCGGGGTAATCCGCTACCTGCGACCTGACCTGCTGGATTAACTACCGACATCTGTACCCCAGAAATCCCTTCCCATACCTCATTAGATAATTTAGTTTTTAAGCCCTCAAAATCTCCTGCTCTAAAGTTTGGAACAATATTCTTATTTTCCTTTATAGTTTCCTTGAAAATTATGTTAAATCTAATGGAATCATGGTCACTGTTGCCCAATTTTTCACCAACTTCTAAATTTGTAGCCATATTCTCTCTATTACTAAGAACTAAATCTAGTGTATTCACCCCCCGTGTTGCTTCATGTACATGCTGAGAAAGGAAATTGTCTTCTACTACTTCCAAAAACTCCTTAGAGCTACTATCACCTGTTATGGTTTCCCAGTTAATATGTCTAAAATTAAAATCGCCTACAATGCAAACTCTATTTGACCTGCTCACTTTAGAAATTTCATCGTATATAACTTGCGACTCTATATTATCTAGATCAGGTGGTCTGTAGACTACTCCTACAACTAGACTTTCTATATTATTTTTAATTTCAACCCATAAGGTTTCTGAATTTAGATTTGTCTTAATTCCAGACTTAATGCAGCTTCTGAGGCTATCTTTAATATACATAATTACCCCTCCCCCTCTTTTATCTGCACTACGATCAGCATTATAAAGTTTATATCCTGTAATTATATACTCAGCTTTAAGGTGTTTGCTTTCTAAATTAATCCAACTTTCACTAATGCATATTATATCCGGTCTCTCACTACATACTATGGCTCTCAGTTCTTCTATCTTGTTACCTAAACTACGGCTATTTGTATAATATACTTTTAAACTTTCTCTAGCTTCACCCTTCTTGTGGCTATTCTTTTTGTTAATATTTGTTCTATGTAACAAATGGTTCTTATCCTTAGACTCCCAGTTATTTGACCCACTATTTACTGAACCCTTACTGACTAATTTCTCTGCACAAGTATTAATCATTTCATTATTTGTGTCTAACAAAACCCCCCTACCTCTCTGTCTATCATACCAGCCAATACCGAGACACCTGAATTAGAAAGATGCACTCCATCCCTTGCATACATGACGTGCAGGATGGTAGAAGTGAAGAGCTGATTAGGTTGTATAGACAAGCCCTGGATAAGATTAGGAAAAGGGGTGCAGTTCCTGTGATGTGTGGTATTCTCCCTAGGCTTAGCCAAAGTTCAGAGTGGTGGTCTCGAGCTATAGGAGTAAATGCTAGGATGAAAGTCTTCTGTCGGGAGAATAATATAGGTTTTATAGACGGGTGGGATCACTTCACTAGTCGTAAGCATATGTATGCAAGGGATGGAGTGCATCTTTCTAATTCAGGTGTCTCGGTATTGGCTGGTATGATAGACAGAGAGGTAGGGGGGTTTTGTTAGACACAAATAATGAAATGATTAATACTTGTGCAGAGAAATTAGTCAGTAAGGGTTCAGTAAATAGTGGGTCAAATAACTGGGAGTCTAAGGATAAGAACCATTTGTTACATAGAACAAATATTAACAAAAAGAATAGCCACAAGAAGGGTGAAGCTAGAGAAAGTTTAAAAGTATATTATACAAATAGCCGTAGTTTAGGTAACAAGATGGAAGAACTGAGAGCCATAGTATGTAGTGAGAGACCGGATATAATATGCATTAGTGAAAGTTGGATTAAATTAGAAAGCAAACACCTTAAAGCTGAGTACATAATTACAGGATATAAACTTTATAATGCTGATCGTAGTGCAGATAAAAGAGGGGGAGGGGTAATTATGTATATTAAAGATAGCCTCAGAAGCTGCATTAAGTCTGGAATTAAGACAAATCTAAATTCAGAAACCTTATGGGTTGAAATTAAAAATAATATAGAAAGTCTAGTTGTAGGAGTAGTCTACAGACCACCTGATCTAGACAATATAGAGTCGCAAGTTATATACGATGAAATTTCTAAAGTGAGCAGGTCAAATAGAGTTTGCATTGTAGGCGATTTTAATTTTAGACATATTAACTGGGAAACCATAACAGGTGATAGTAGCTCTAAGGAGTTTTTGGAAGTAGTAGAAGACAATTTCCTTTCTCAGCATGTACATGAAGCAACACGGGGGGTGAATACACTAGATTTAGTTCTTAGTAATAGAGAGAATATGGTTACAAATTTAGAAGTTGGTGAAAAATTGGGCAACAGTGACCATGATTCCATTAGATTTAACATAATTTTCAAGGAAACTATAAAGGAAAATAAGAATATTGTTCCAAACTTTAGAGCAGGAGATTTTGAGGGCTTAAAAACTAAATTATCTAATGAGGTATGGGAAGGGATTTCTGGGGTACAGATGTGGGTAGTTAATCCAGCAGGTCAGGTCGCAGGTAGCGGATTACCCCGAAATTTGGGTACCACATGCCAAGGATTATCACAAGATAAGATCAATACATTAAATTCTCTCACAGGAAAGAACAGCAGCCCGTCAGTTAATATAAATTTGGATGAGGAATATAACAATTTTGTCATGACTCTTAAGAATAGTCAGAGAGACTATATTCCCATGAAACATTGCAGATCAAGAAAAAATGACCCTAAATGGATGAACAATAGAATAAAGAATCTTATAGGTATTAAAAGAGGAATATACAGGAAACTAAAAAGAGGTGAAGAGCAGGTGAGGCAGCAATATATACAGTTAAACAGGGAAGTTAAAAAGATAGTTAGAGAGTCGAAAAGAAAATACGAAGTTCGAATAGCAGGAGAAGCTAAAGAAAATCCTAAAGGGTTTTATCAACATTATCAAACAAAATTTAAGGAAAAAGTCGGACCAATTGAAGTAGCCAATGGCCATATCACAGATGACGATAAAGTGATGTGTACATGTTTAAATAATTATTTCTTATCTGTATTTACAAATGAAAACTTAGAAAATATTCCGGAAGTAGAATCCATTTACAGAGACAGTCCCAATAATATACTTAGTTCAATAAATATTACGAGAGAGGAGGTAATAAAAGAAATAGATAAATTAAAGGCTCATAAATCTCCGGGACCTGATGGAATATATGCTAGAATATTAAAGGAATGCAAGGAAGAGCTTAGTTGTCCTCTAACTGCATTATTTAATAATTCAATAAAATTAGGATCGGTACCCATGGAGTGGAAATTGGCAGATGTGGTACCAATATTTAAAAAAGGAGAACGTGTTAAAAAGAATAATTATAGGCCGGTAAGATTAACGTCAACAGTGGGTAAGATTCTAGAATCCATAATTGCAAATAAAATAAGGGCACATCTAGAATTACACAGACTGATAAAACTTTCACAACACGGGTTTCTTAAGGGTTTTTCGTGCCTTACAAACTTACTGTCTTTTTATTCAGAAGTTTACGAGGCAGTAGATTGTGGCAAAGAATATGATACAATATATCTAGATTTTAGCAAAGCTTTTGATAGAGTTCCTCACAAAAGATTAGTTAAAAAGCTGGAAGCTCATGGTATAGGAGGAGCTGTGCTCAGATGGATCAAACAATGGTTAAAAGACAGAAAACAGAGGGTTTGCATAAATGGAGAGAAATCAGAGTGGGGCTCGGTTACAAGCGGGGTACCACAAGGCTCGGTACTGGGTCCTCTATTATTCATCGTATATCTAAATGATCTGGATTCGGATATCAGTAGTAACCTAAGTAAATTCGCAGACGACACTAAAATAGGTAGAACTATAAATGGAAAAGAAGATATTCATGCTTTACAGGAAGATCTAAATAGATTATCTGAATGGTCGGACAAATGGCAAATGGAATTTAATGTTGAAAAATGTAAAGTAGTTAAAATGGGTACTATAAAAGACAATACTAGTTATAAGCTAAATAACCATGAAATCATGAGTTCTCAGTGTGAAAGGGATTTGGGAGTTCTTGTGAGTAGTAGTCTTAAGCCAAGAGAGCAATGCACAGCAGTCAGAAATAAAGCAAACAGAATTTTAGGATTTATCTCAAGAAGCGTCAGCAATAGGACGGAAAAAGTTATTTTGCAGCTCTATCTTGCATTAGTTAGGCCCCATTTAGATTATGCTGTGCAATTCTGGTCACCCTATTATAGAATGGAAATTGAATCCTTGGAGAGAGTGCAACGAAGAATGACCAAGATGATACACAATATCAGAAATCTACCATATGAGGACAGATTAAAAAAACTTAATCTACATTCTCTAGAGAGGCGAAGAGTTAGGGGGGATATGATTGAAGTGTATAAATGGTTTAAAGGGATTAACAAGGGAGATATTAATAAAGTTTTGAAAATTCATGATCAAACCAGAACTCGTAATAATGGATTTAAGCTTGATAAATTTAGGTTCAGAAGGGAAATTGGTAAAAATTGGTTTGGTAATAGAGTAGCTGATGCATGGAACAAGCTTCCTAGTAGGATAGTAAATGCCAATACCTTAGACACCTTCAAATGTAGATTAGATAGACATATGACAGAGGTAGGGTGGGTATGAATAGGTTAGTGCTTATTAGAAAAATCATAAAAAGAAAAACAGAATAAATAAGTAGAGTAGAATAGAATAGGTTAGACATGCTGAAAATACAATTCAAAAATGGAGCTGCCTCGTGTGTGCCAGTAGGCATGTTGCAGTGTCCTCTATTCTTATGTTCTTATGTTCTTATGTACATATGCTTACGACTAGTGAAGTGATCCCACCCGTCTATAAAACCTATATTATTCTCCCGACAGAAGACTTTCATCCTAGTATTTACTCCTATAGCTCGAGACCACCACTCTGAACTTTGGCTAAGCCTAGGGAGAATACCACACATCACAGGAACTGCACCCCTTTTCCTAATCTTATCCAGGGCTTGTCTATACAACCTAATCAGCTCTTCACTTCTACCATCCTGCACGTCATTTCCCCCAGCTATCAAACAAACAACATTTTTTTTTCTCAATCCAGCTATTTATTGACTCACCCACCTTCTTCTTACCTGCTCCAGGGAAAAAATATTTTCCTCTAACTCTATGCCTGAGTTTCCTGTCTACATATCTGCATAGTGAATCCCCTACAATTACCAAAGAACGAGACTTATCCGGAGGATGGGTTACTCCGACCTTGGGAGACTTACCTAGGCTCTTGACCTGAGAGCTTTTCCCACTTCCATTTTTACGATCGCTAGTACACCTATCTGACTCTATGGTTCCTGAAGAATTACTGCCGCCACTGTCACATTCATCTCTAAGTGACCTAAATGAATTAGCAACCTGTAGTCTAAAAGTATCATTTTTCTTAAGAACCATCTTCGTTGAACCCTTATTCACAACTTTCCAGTCGTCTTCATTATTCAATCGTCCCTTCCTGGTTAACACCTCTACTTTACCTCTCAGATCCCTGTTCTCTTCAGCTAAGGATCTGACCTCCTGCCTGACTGCGGCCAACTCATTTCTTAAATTAAAAATGAGTTTGCTTGCGTCAGACGAGGACAAATCCCCAGCACAGCCACAAACAGCACCAACAACGACACCACCACCAACACCAATACCACTAACACCACCAGCACAAAGAACACCACCACTCTCCATTGTACTAAGTATGGTCAAGATTAGAGCTACTGGAAGCACGTCCTCACTGGATGAACCCAGGAACTTAACTGATGAACCCAGGAACTAAACTGAACCCAGGAACTCAACCCTCTGATTAACAGAAAGAGAAAAGATTGTCATAATAGACAAGGATGTGTATGCTCATTTCAGTAAAGTCCTTTGCAATGTTAAATAGAAAGGAATGGATTTGTTCTTCGATGTACACTAAGTTATTTTTTGTTCAGTTTAGATGTTAGAAAATGATTGCAGTTGCGCTCTGTCCTTTTGTATAGTTGGGCAGGAAGTCAAGTCAAAAAGAAGGGCCTTACAAGTGAAAATTATATATTTTTTTTTTGAAGGAAAATATATATATTTTTCTCTCTCTCATCCTTTTACCCATTACATACTGAAAAATGTTATTTCTCTGTGTTGACAGAGTATCATGATCGTTGATTCTTTTTAGATTTCTTTGCAAATTTGCTAGATGATAAGTGTGCCCAAGTTTTATTTCAGTTGATAAGTTTTTGCATGCTGATATTGCATAAATACTGAAAAGACATCAGTAGAACTGCTTATTATATGAGTTTTTCTGCCATATATTGCAACTGTTTTAGAAATTAGATAAAGCTCCCAGTGACAAATTGGGCAACCTGAAAGTTGATGCTTATGCTCCATACATATATATATATATATATATATATATATATATATATATATATATATATATATATATATATATATATATATATATATATATATATATATATATATATATGTATGTATGTATGTATGTATGTATGTATGTATGTATGTATGTATGTATGTATGTATGTATGTATGTATGTATGTATGTATGTATGTATGTATGTATGTATGTATGTATGTATGTATGTATGTATGTATGTATGTATGTATGTATGTATGTATGTATGTATGTATGTATGTATGTATGTATGTATGTATGTATGTATGTATGTATGTATGTATGTATGTATGTATGTATGTATGTATGTATGTATGTATGTATGTATGTATGTATATATATATATATATATATATATATATATATATATATATATATATATATATATATATATATATATATATATATATATATATATATATATATATATATATTACATAATTTCTGTGATATATATATATATATATATATATATATATATATATATATATATATATATATATATATATATATATATATATATATATATATATATATATATATATATATATATATATATATATATATATATATATATATATTACATAATTTGTGATTATTATTGATATTTTTTTAATAATATTATTTTCTTTATTATTAGTATTATTTTTTTAATAATAAATTTTTTTAATAATATTATTTTTTTTAATAATATTATTTTGTTTAATATTATTATTTTTTTAAATAATATTATTGTTTTTTTTATTTTATTTTCATTAATTATATTACTTTTATTAATTATATTATTTTTTATTAAAAATATTATTTCTATTAATAATATTATTTTTAATAATAATACTATATTTCTTAATAATATTATTTTTATTAATAATAATATTTTTATTAATATCATTCATAATAATATTATTATTTTTATTAATAATATTTTTTTATAATAATAGTATTTTTATTGATAATATTTTTTTAATAATATTGTTTTATTAACAATAATATTATTATTAATAATACTCTCGTTTTTATAAATTTTTTCATAATTACTACTGTTGTTATTATTTCTGTTCTTGTTCGTGTTTATGTTCTTGTTATTGTTGTTGTTGCTGTTGTTATTATTGTAATTTTATCTCTATTATTTTAATAATCATTATCATTCTTCTCGTGCCCTGTGGGGCGGGCACAACATCAAAGAATAGCCTCAACGTATTCCCTGCGTGTCGTAAAAGGCGACTAAAGTGGACGGGGCGGGGGGACTAGGAATCCCACCCTTGTATCAACCTCCTGCGAGACGTGAAAGAAGAAGGGGAGTAGAGGGGAGAATAAATTCTCCCCAAACTCTATTTTTGGAGTGTCTAAATGTGCGTGGTTGTAGTACGATAGAGAGCAAAAGATGTGAGATTGGATATATGTTTGGTAGGAGGAGGATGGGGGTATTGGCATTGTGTGAGACGAAGATGAAAGGAAAAGGAGAAGTGGCATTTCGTGATGTGACAGGTAGGGAGTCTGGGGTTGAAAGGGGGAGAGCGAGAGAATGTGTGGCATTATTGCTGAGTGAATGGATGGTAAATCAGGTAGTGGAATGGAAAGAAGTGTCATCTAGGCTGATGTGGGTGAGGGCTAGGTTAGGAAGGGAATGTTGGGCTTTTGTTAGTGCGTATGGGTCAGAATGTGAGAGAAGTGAGGAAGAGCGGGATGAATTCTGGAATGAGATAACTAGATGTGTGGATGGTCTGAGTAGAAGGAACTATGTAGTTGTGTTGAATGCCAGAGTGGATGATGGAGAGATAGAAGGTGTTGTAGGAAAGTATGGGGTACCAGGTGGGAATGAGAGTGGCGAGAGACTGTTAGATATGTGTGTGGAGCAAGAGTTGGTGATAGGTAATAGTTTATTTAAGAAGAAGTTAATATATAAGTATACATGGATGAGAGTGGCAAATGGAGGAGTGAAAGAAAGAGCATTGATGGATTATGTGTTGGTAGCAAAGAGCATGATTGGTAGAGTGAAAGATGTACATGCATTCAGGGGTGTGGCTGCTGGGATGTCTGATCATTTTTTGGTTGAAGCAAAAGTGGTAGTAGCAAAAGAGTGGGGAAATAGTGTGGGGGGATTTAGAAGGGAAATAGTGAAGGTGGAAGAGTTGAAAAAGCCAGAGAAGAGACAGGAATATCAGGACAGGTTGATAGTAGCGTATGACAGGGTGAAAGAAAGAGAAGTTGGGGAGTTAGGGGAGGAATGGGGATTGATGAAAAATGTTTTGTGGGACATGCAAGTGATGTGTGTGGAAAGAG
>JAXCGZ010015608.1:15000-30000 GCA_037179515.1 Halocaridina rubra | reverse complement strand
GGGGATTACTTTGCTCTATGGGCAATGACGAGGGAGCTAGCGACCGTTCAGATGGCACTGCTGGAGTGCCACAGCCCATCTTCCCGGCTCTTCCACAACCTGTGTCGCTTCACAACTGCCAGCTCCTCCTACTGCCCTTACCACAGGGCTATCTCTGTAAGATGCAGCCCCGTGGTAACAGCAGATGCCCATCAGAGCCGCGTCACAATCGCTCGCCACTTATTCCTATTCCTAGCACGCTCACTTGCTTCCCTCACATCCATCCTCCTATCATTCAGGGCTCTCCTTACTCCATCCATCCATCCAAACCTAGGCCTCCCTCTAGCATTTCTCCCACCAACTCTCGCATTCATCACCTTTTTCAGCAGCCTTTCATCATCCATCCTTTCCACATGGCCAAACCATCTCAGAACATTCATATCTACTCTGGCTGCAATTTCTCTCCTCAGACCCATTCTTGCTCTCACCACTTATTATTATTATTATTATTATTATTATTACTTCATTCCTAACCCTATCCAATCGAGATACACCAATCATACTCCTCAGGCATTTCATCTCAAGCACATTTAGTTTCCGTCTCTCACTTACTTTCATACCCCATATTTTTCATCTATGCACCACAGTTGGCACAACCACTTTCTCATACAAAACTTTCTTAACATTCATTTCCAGCCCTCTATTCTTCATCACTCCTTTCAATGCACCCAACACTTTACATCCTTCATTCACTCTGTGACACAAATCTGCTTCCACTCCACCATTTGCAGCTATAACCGAGCCTAAATACTTAAACTGATTAACCTCCTCAAGTGTCTCTCCATTCAACATAACATTCAATCCAGCGCCAAATTCATTTCTTGTACACCTCATAACCTTCCTCTTTCCCACATTCACTCGCAGATTCCTTCTCTCACACACCATTCCAAATTCTGACACTAACTGACACAGCTTTTCCTCTGAATCTGCCACCACCACAGTATCATCTGCAAACAGCAACTGATTCAGCTCCCACTCGTTATCATCCCCATCTACCATTCTCAAACCCCGATCACGCACTCGCTCATTCACCTCTCTTACAATTATATATATATATATATATATATATATATATATATATATATATATATATATATATATATATATATATATATATATATATTTATATATATATATATATGTCTGGCTGGTTAAGATATATACTTTGCTTTCATTTATGAGATCCAATAGATTCATGTGTATTTTACAATTTTTACATTTATTAATTCATAATAATGTACTACATAACTTAGACCTATGCAATTTGTTCTTATGAAGCACAAGTGGCATTAGTGAAAGTGATATTTCCAGCTGTATGAAAACTGTTTATGAAATCAATTTGTTTTTTAATGCCTTTATATGGTGTAATGCTTATAAACTACAGTATTAAAATATATCAAACTTGTTAAGTACTTCCATTTACATTGCATTAAAGCGATGAATGGGAGTGAGAAAAAAAATCGACCAACTTTTATCATTCATCTAATATTTATATATTTTTCAGTGAATTGGATGTCGTATAGTGAAATTTGGCCGATTGCCGAGATTTCTCGGATGATGATGTCCTTAATTACTCTCCCCCCACTTTTTTGTTGTTGTCCAGGAAGTATCGGTTTTCATGAATAGTTCTTCTTACCATTATTTAAACTTAAGTCTTTATGCTCATAATGGGACACATTGCAATGACATTAGATTTTTTTTGTAGAACGAACCGTATAATAAGTTATGATTTTTTAATGTTTTTATTTTTAATTGTTTTCCTGTAGTTCATCAATTTATTATATGGCGAATTTCTTTTGCGAATGCATGTTATAATGAAATTGAATTGCCAAATTATTGTAAGTAAAGAGAAGCATAAAATAACAGTCATAACTTTTGACGATGGTTGACCTGATTCTTGTAATTTTATGAATGAAATGAATACCATTGACATTTATTTTAATCCGAAAGTTTTTAAGCTTCACAGAGAAGCTCTTTTACTCTCATGTTTATTCCCTCTCTTACCAATAATAGGATTATAAATCATATAAGATGTAAAAGCACATGTTAGTGACTTAGATATGAGAGAGAACATTTATTTGGCTTAGAAATCATTCAGAAATACCTGTTAAACTGATGATTTGTATTTGTTTCAAATACATTTATTAGATTGGAATGCCAAAAAGACTGAAATGTATTTATGATTATCGTCACAAAAAGGATAGTTATATTGCATCTCGTCAAGATGACTTTTCGCCACAACCCATGTAAAGTTCAATAACCCCGGAAATTGTTAGGGTAAGTAATGCTATGTCTGGCATTTACTGAATTTATTTAATAATAACCCCTCAATTGCATGCTGGCATCACATGTAAATCCCCCCCCCCCCGTCTATTTGATAAAGATCTAATATTCTGCCTAACTTACTGGAAATCTGTCAAGAACGAGGTTCAACATTCTAACTCTAATCAATATAGAGAATCCATGACTCAATTACATGAATTGTTCATGATATTTTTTACCAAATAAATTAAAATCGTACAATTAATCTAGTAACAATGTCTCCCACATTTTCAAAGCTTTCTAACTAACGTTTCCTAACATAAAACCTTACATAAACCGTAAAAAAAAATCGAGGCTTTCAATCAAAGCATAGTACAATAATCTTTTGCTTTTAAAAGAAACTATTAGTGATTCTTTTCACTCTAAGGCTTAAGTATTTTGAAGTTTCATTGCTGTACTAATGCGTGAAATAGCTTCCTATGTGATATCTCAATAATATTAATTCTGTTAATTAATGGTATATTCACCAGATTGTTCGAAGGAGATATGATCTTCATATTCTGGGAAAGATTAATGGGGAATGTTTAAACAAAGTTCCCTGCTGCATGTTGTTCTCTTTCGACAAACTAACAACAACAACACCAACACCACTAATAATAACACTAATAATAACAATTACAATGAGCATGAGCATGAGCATAATAATAATAATAATAATAATAATAATAATAATAATAATAATAATAATAATAATAATAACAATAATAATAATAATAATAATAATAATAATAATAATAATAATAATAATAATAATAATAATAATAATAATAATAATAATAATAATAATAATAATAATAATAATAATAATAATAATAATAATAATAATGATAATAATAATGTAGTTCCGAATTTACGTCACGGACTCCCTTTTCTACCAAGGGCTAGGGCGGTTGCCTTCTTGCGAAGGACTTGTTTTGGCAGATGTAATCGTTACCCTGAATGCATGCCCTTGCTAACCTCAGACCGTGACGGGGCGCGAAGCCTGGACCTGACGTCTTAGAGTCGCGGACGCTTATGCTTGAGCCACGGCGACATAATAATAATAATAATAATAATAATAATAATAATAATAATAGCTGTGGGTGATGAATGTTCAGGAAATGGAAGTAAAATAAAGTAGATGAGTAGAAGACAGAGCCATTTATGCATTTCATTTTAATCCAATTTTATTTTTAGCGTTTCGTCTCCATAAGATCGGGACATTATCAAAATTTCTGTTTGGAGAAATCATCACAATTAACAAAATAATAACACTATAGAAAGTAATACAATATGTGCATAAACTTGACAAGCGAACTAAAAATCAACAAAATAACAAAGATATGAGATGAAATTAATATATACAAATGAATAAGTCTTTAAAGTATAAGAAACTGGAAAGACGAGCTACCTGGGTTAAGTGCTGGGTTCTTATTTTTATAAACATTGATTCAGCAATCCTAAGGTCAAGTATATTGTTTTCTTTATATAATATTGTAAAATTATTTACATTTAAGAAACTATTACAGGTAAAAACATGTTCCCTCATACTTGAGTTTAGAGGTCTTACCAGTTGCTTCTTCGTTCGTGTACTGACTCCTCTGTGCTCACCTACTCTTACATGTAAGCTCCTCATATAAACAATCTGGACATTTATAACTACAAACAATGGAGGAGCACATGAGGGAATCAGCAGTTTTATTGTTACGACTGTTATATAAAATACTTTTAATTCTGAAGTAGTTAAATAAGGCAATTTTGATGTTGATTTGTGGATAGAACTTTCATAGAAATTGCTGGACATCACTAATAAAATTAATATATTTTGAAAAATAGGGTAATTTTATGTACTTTTCCAGTTTGTGCGGTCCAAAGACAGTTTCCCTTGATAATAATTTTGATTTGAAGAAACGTTTTAAATAACTGTAAAATATTGGTATGTGATATCCATAATTATGAAAGAATGTCTTCAAAAATTCAATTTCATTATTGAAAAGCAAATAATTTGAATATAACGAATATGCACGATGAAATAGCGTGCACAATATAGTTATAATATAATTATTGTGGCATGAACTTAAAAATTAAGCTCCAAGTCCTGAAAATGTAAGTTTTCTAAACTCGTTACAGAGGATTTTCCCATCATTTTTCTGAATTATCATATCTAAAATTAGGATGCAATTGTTATTTTCAGCTCAAACACAAGTTTTATATTGATTTTTATTTTTTTACTTTTTTCAGTACTTAAACTACCAACACATAAATGTAATATTTACATATGAGCCGGAAAATAGCAATTGCACATGACATTTAAGAGAATACCGAAGATGGCTAGGGCGTACCCCGCTCACGCGATGCACAGAGGAGCCCGACCTCTGTTGAAACTGGACGAGGGTTACCGCATCAATATGGACGGGTGCGGCTAAAGAAGCGAGTCCATACCCTGAGGATTGCTACTCTTAACATCGGTAGCATGACCGGTAGAGGAAGAGAAGTTGCGGATTTGATGGAGAGAAGGAAGATTAACATACTGTGTGTACAAGAGACAAGATGGAAAGGAAATAAAGCGCGAGATTTGGGTGGAGGCTACAAGTTGATATACAGTGGAGCGGATGAGAGAGGAAGAAATGGAGTGGGTGTGGTGCTAGACCCCCAAACCAAGGAGGAGCTGGTGGAGGTGGTGAGGAAGAGCAGCAGGATTTTGAGGATCAAGTTGGTATATAGTCAGGAAGCAATAAACGTGATCAGCGCATATGCCCCCCAAGTTGGGTGCGATGACGCAGAGAAGGAAACGTTCTGGCAAGAAATGGACGAAGTACAGAGGGAGGTCCCGCCGGGGGAGAGGTGTGTCGTGGGCGGCGACTTAAACGGGCATATAGGACATGACAACGATGGAGTGAGACGAGTTCATGGAGGCAAAGGTACTGGAGTGAAAAACCAGGAGGGGGAGAGCGTGCTGGATTTTGCCATAGCGTTTGACATGGAGATCCTGAACACGTTCTTCATGAAAAACAGCTACCGGACATACAGAAGTGGTCCCAGAGAGAGTCAAATCGACTTCCTCCTGTATCGAAGAGAAAACATCCGAGAAGTGGAAGACTGCAAAGTACTACAAGGAGAGAGTGTGGGAGCGCAGCACAACCCAGTTGTGGCGAAGCTGGTTGTAAGGACGCGAAGGACCTTAGTCGAGAGGGGAGAACCTAGGATCAAGTGGTGGAAACTCAAGGATGAGGTGGTGCAGCAGGAGTTCAAGAGGAAAGCACTACAAAGGATAGAAGAGGCAGAGGAGGTGGATCAGTGGTGGAAAAGGAACAGTGAAGTGATCAGGAGTACGGCAGAGGAAGTCATCGGAAAGTCATCTGGAAAGAAGCCGAGAAACGGAAAAGAGTCTTGGTGGTGGTCCTCAAATTGCAAAGAGAAGATAGAAAAGAAGAAAGAGATGAAGAAAGCTTACGACAAGGAAAGAACAGAGGAGCGTAAAGCTATGTTGAAAGATGCAAATAAGGAGGCGAAGAGGGCTGTAGCACAGGCGCGTGCAGCAGCACTGCAGGATATGTATGAGAACCTTGAAACAAAGGAGGGACAGAAGAGAATCTATAAGTTAGCAAAAGAAAGGAACAGATCGACAAAGGACCTAACATCAATAAAGCAAATCAAGGATAAGAACGGAAGAGTGCTTACTGACCCCGACATGATTAAAATGCGGTGGAGGGACTACTACGAAGAACTTTTAAATCAGGAAAATCCAAGAATACGAAGAGGTGAAGGAGTGGGAATGGAGGGAGAGGCAGACCCTGTGAGTGAGGCGGAAGTCAGAGAAGCGTTGAAGAAGATGAAAAATGGAAAGTCAGTAGGGCGAGACCAGATTTCTGCAGAGGTAGCGAAGAAGGGATACGGGTGCTGACAAAGTTCCTGAACATGGTGATGAAGGAAGAGACTATCCCGAACGAGTGGAGAGATAGTATAATGGTACCGATTTTCAATGAAAAGGGAGACATCCTGAGTTGCAACAACTATAGAGGAATTAAGCTAACATCTCACACTATGAAACTGCTGGAAAGAGTGTTGGATAAAAGGCTGAGGGAGGAGACAGAAGTTTGTAGTGAGCAGTTTGGTTTTATGAAAGGTCGAGGAACAATGAATGCAGTATTTGCAATGAGGCAGACAATGGAAAAATATAGAGATAAGCAAAGAGGGCTGTACATGGCGTTTATTGACCTGGAAAAAGCTTATGATCGGGTTCCGAGAAGCGAGGTGTGGAGGAGTATGAGGTCGAAGGGAGTGAAGGAGAAGAATGTCAAGACAGTTCAGGACATATACAGGGAAGCCACAACAAGAGTAAGAAGTACAGTTGGCACTACAGAGCCTTTTCAGGTGAAAGTTGGACTCCATCAGGGATCAGCTCTTAGCCCCTATCTATTTAACCTTCTCATGGATGTGATGGTGGAGGAAGTGACAAAGGAGGCACCATGGAGCATGCTCTTTGCAGACGATATTGTTTTGGTCTCCGAGAGCCGTGAAGAATTGCAAGAGGGGTTGGAGCTATGGAGGGGTTTGCTGGAGGATTTCGGACTGAAGGTGAGCAGAGAGAAAACGGAGTACCTGGAGTGCAATGTGACACAAGGAGGCGACCTGTTTATGCAAGACCACAAGCTCCCAAAGGCGGACGCCTTCAAATACCTCGGCTCCTACGTAACGAAGGATGGAGACCTAGAGAGAGAGATTGATCATAGGATCCAGGTAGCATGGAACAGCTGGAGGAGAACATCAGGGGTGCTATGTGACAAGAAAATCAGTGCTAGAGTGAAAGGAAATGTGTACAAGTCAGTTGTGAGACCAGCGTTGCTGTACGGAGCGGAGACGTGGCCGGTGAAAAAGGTTCAAGAAAAGAAGATAGATGTCGCAGAAATGAGAATGCTGAGGTGGATGTGTGGGGTGACGAGGGAGGACAGGATACGAAATGGCCGGATCAGAGGTACAGTGAAGGTGGTGGAGGCGTCGGCGAAAGCGCAGGAGAGGAGATTACAGTGGTTCGGTCATGTGAAGAGGAGAGAAGAAGACTACGTGGGTGTGAGAGTGATGGAGATGGACGTGGAGGGCAGACATAGACGAGGAAGACCTAAACTACGGTGGAAGGACCGACTGAAGGAGGATCTCAGAGAGAGACAGCTGGGGGAGGAGCAAGTGATTGACCGGAACCAGTGGAGACGACTAGTGAAGAGATGCGACCCCATATGAAAATGGGAATGCAAATAGAGGAAGAAGAAGAAGATATATATAGTATATATATATATATATATATATATATATATATATATATATATATATATATATATATATATATATATATATATATATATATATATATATATATATATATATATATATATATATATATATATATATATATATATATATATATATATATATATATATATATAGTATAGAGAGAGAGAGAGAGAGAGAGAGAGAGAGAGAGAGAGAGAGAGAGAGAGAGAGAGAGAGAGAGAGAGAGAGAGAGAGAGAGAGAGAGAGAGAGAGAGAAAGAGAGAGAGAGAGAGAGAGAGAGAGTATTAGTTTCTTCCTCGCATATCAAATATCAATCGACTACTCACTTTAATCTATGACCTTTAGTTATAGAGCCAAACATATGAAAATATCTATCCGTATTCATATTGCCAATGCCATAATGTAATCTAAAAACCGTCACCACATCCCCCATTAATGTTTCTTGCTTCTATGTTGGTAAATCTAATTCCCAAAGCCTCTCTTTATACATGAGATTGCTTTTTTTCTGGCTCCAATTTCGTAGCCTATCGTTGAACTTTTTCCAATTTAATTATATGCTCTTTCAAGTGTGAATTCCAAAAGGGTGCTTCTTATTCAAGCTTTTTGGTCACATAAGTTACACTGATATTTCTGAACATTTCCTTGTGCATATGACAATAAGCTACCCTTACAATTGTTCTGAAACAATATGTAGCCCTTGCTATGCCATTTATATGCATTTTCGGAGACAAACCTGCCAGTATGTGTACTCTTGGATCTCTCTCATCCTCTATATCTTGAAGTTCTCCACTTGCAATTGCATACTCAGACTTGGGCCTTCTTGCGATTGTGCCCATGTTAATCACCTTACTGTTTGAAGTATTGAATATCATTAGATATTATTCTGTCCACTCATGCAAACTATTCAGGTCTTTCTGTAGTTCTCCATCATTATTCTTGTCCTTTACATTCCTTACAATCTTTGTATAACCTGCAAGCATAAATTTACAGACTGCAGTAGATCATTTACCTGTACAAGGAATAAAAGTGGCCGTAAAACTGAACCATGCAACCAACACTACCAACCTTTCTCCAGTCAATCATTGAATGCCTTACTCTAACGCTCTGTTTCTTTCCTTCTAAGTAAGTTTTTATCCATTCAAGGACATTTTCACTTATTCTTACCAATACTTGCAGTTTCTTAATAAGTTTCTCATGTTGGATCGAATCATAAACCTTCTGATAATCTTACCATAAAAAATCTGCCCAGTCCTCTCAATCTTGTAAGATCTATCTTACCTCTTCATAAAATTTTAATAAGTTTGTTACTGTAGAACAGCCTTCTCTATGACCAAAAATTAAAGGATTCCAATTGAAGAGAGATGCACTTTCTTAGTATATACTTGCTTACATATACATATACACATGGCCTCATTCCCCCTTGTAATGGGGGTTGCCGAACCAAAAAAACACACATTCATCAGAATCCACAAATACCTCAGCAGCTCCTCTAAGCTCCTTTGGATAAAGGGTTTCCACGTTTCCTCCCAACCACTTGCTTAGGTCACCCACAAGGTAGGCGGGCGAGGATATTTTACATTCAGGACCGACAGCCTCTGATGGTTTACCCCCACCACTTCATCACACGGCAACTCCCCTCACGTCCATCCATCACAATTTACTGAGCTAGCAGCTGCGAGATATCCCTTTGGCCAGTGTCATCTATAAACAATCTTCCTCCACTTATTCCTAACTTTTGCACATACTCTTCCCTGCTCCACTGACATTCAATTTGCATTCAATGTCCTTTTCATGTCATCCATCCATCTCATTTTAGGTCTGTCTCTTGACCTAACTCCAGTCACTTCTGCACTCCACACTCTCCTGATTATTCGTTCATTACTCATCCTTTCCATGTGTCCAACCCAACTCAACAATCTCTGATCTAATCTATTTGACAAATTCCTTTCAACACCCGTTTTCTGCCTGACATCCTCATTTATTACTTTAACTATTCTAGATACACTAATCATACTTTTCAATCTCATCATTCTTATTTCATAGAATCTGTTCCTTTCTTCCTTTATTTCATTCCAAGTCTATGCTCCATACATTGTTGGCGGCACATTCAAACCTTCATATATCATTCTCTTTGCATTCATTCAAAAATATATATTTCTCATTACTCTTTTGAACCCACTCCTTGATACATTCAAAGCCAGATATTTAAAAAACTTAATTTCTCCAAACAACTCCCCATTCACTCCAACATTTAATCTGCCAGTATTAACACGTCTCGTGCATCTTATGACTTTACTTTTTCTAATTCTCCTTCTTCTTCTTCTTCTTCTTCATCTACATCTTTTCCCACTTTTATGTGGGGTCGATGTTTCTGGCCAGTTTTCTCCATTTGTTTCTGTCCCATACCTCATCACCCAACAAACCTTTAGACCTCAGGTCGTCATTGATGCAATCCATCCACCTACACTTTGGTCTCCCTCTCCTTCTCCTACCCTGTATATCTATTTCCATCACCCTCCTCCCAACATACTGGCTTATCCCTCCTAACGACATGACCATACTATCTTAGTCTACTTTCTTGTATCTTATCTGATATTTCTCTAACTTTTGAGGTACCTCTAATTACCTCGTTTCTGATCTTATCGCTTCTTTTCACCCCACACATCCATCTCAACATCCTCATCTCTGCAACATCCAGTTTTTTCTCTTGTGTCTTCTTTATTGCCCATGTCTCTGCTCCAATCATCATTGCAGGTCTCACAACTGTCTTATGCACTTTACCCCTCAACTTAATCCCTATTCTCCTGTCGCACAGTACCCCAGACACTTTCTTCCAGTTCTTCCATCCCGCTTGTATTCTGTGGGTTATTTTTGACTCTAGGTCACCATACACTGCTACTGTTGATCTTAAATACTTGAACTTTTCAACTCTTTTCAACACCTTCCCCTTCAAATTGATCTCCCCATCCTCATCATCTCTCAACCTCAAGTACTCTGTCTTCTTCCTACTGATTTTCAGTCCTCTATCCTCCATCACACTTCTCCACTCCTCAAGCTTCTCCTCCACTATCTCTCGTCTATTGCTACACACTACAATGTCATCTGCAAAGAGCATTTGCCATGAAGACTGATCTCTAATACCCTGGGTTACTACATCCAAGACCAGATCAAATAGATATGGACTCAAAGCAGACCCTTGATGCAGACCAACATTTACTATGAGACTTTTCGTCAAGCCCACACTGCTCTTAACATTTGCTTCTGCCCTCTCATGCATATCTTGGATGATTCTTACATATATCTCGGGGACTCCCTTTTCTCTAATACACCTCCACACCTTTTGACGTGTTACTCGATCATATGCCTTTTCCAGGTCAATAAAGACCGTATGCAGTCCTTTCTGTTTCTCCCGATGCTTTTCCATCATTTGTCTCAAGGCAAATTTGGCATCCACTGTCCCTCTTCCCGGCATGAAGCCAAGCTGTTCATCCCCAATTGTCGTTACCTCTCTGAGTCTTCTCTCTATGATCTTCTCCCATATCTTCATAGTATGACTTAACAACTTTATACCTCTATTGTTTCCACACTCCTGAATGTCTCCCTTCCCTTTAAAGACTTTGATGATTAATCTTCCTCTCCACTCCTCTGGCATCTTTTCCTGACTAAAGATCTTTTGCATTAAGTCCCATAAGATATCTATGCCTTCCTCTCCAAGACCCTTCCATACCTTCACTTGCATCTTATCAGGTCCTGCTGCCTTTCCATTTTTCATTTTTCTTACTGCCCGCTGTACCTCTCTTCTAGCCACTGTTGTTGTAACTGCTTCATTTGGAAGTCCATCTTCAAATACCGCTCTTGGGTTCTCTTCATTTAGTAATACTTCAAAATAAGTTTCCCATCTGCTTTTTGTTTCATCCTCTTCTGCTAGAACTACTCCATGGTTATCCTTTAGTTGTCTTACTTATGTCAAGTCCTTGGATGCAGCATCTCGGGCCTTGGCAATTCGCCATATTTTCTTCTCTCCTTCTCGTGTTTCCAGCTCTTCATAGACTTCATTCACTTGCTCTGCCTTTGTTTTTGCTACTGCTCTCCTTGCCTCCTTCTTTGCCTGCTCGTACTCTTCTTTATCCTGCTCCAGGCCTGATAAGTCTGCCTTTTTCTTAGTTTCTTTCTTGTTCTTCACCCATTCTTCCACTTCCTCATTCCACCACCATGACTCTTTATCATTTGGGGGTTTCCTTCCTGATGCCTTTCCAAGTACCTCCTCACTAACCCTCAAAATCACCTTACTATTCTCTGTCCACCATTCTTGTACATCTTCATGCAACCTTATTGTTTCCAACACTCTTCCCATAAACATAGCTCTCAGCTCTGCATCTTTCAATCTCCACCACTTTATCTTTGGGTCCATCCTCGGGTTCCTACTTTTCCTACATTTCCTGAGCCTGCAGTCAGTTACTACTATCCTATGTTGCACTGCTACACTCTCCCCATTTATTACTTTACAGTTACTAATCTCCTTCAGTTGGTCTCTCCTACACAGCAATAAATCTATCTGGCAAACCCTTCCACCACTACTGTATGTAATCAATCTGATTTCCTTTTTCTCAAAGAATGTGTTGACCAATGACAGATCAAATGCCACTGCAAAATCAATCACTCTCTCTCCCCCCTCATTCTATCACCCACCCCCACCCCCCATGAACTCTACCTATCCCAGCCCTTCCAATTCCCAAGTAGCCATTTAGATCTCCTCCCAAAATTACCCTCTCCCTTATAGGATTTGTTTTAAGCTCCTGATCCATCTCCTCCCAAAATGCATCCTTTACCTTCGCTGTACAACCATTTTGTGGGGCATAGGCACATACCACATTGACTACCATTTGTCCCAGTCCCAGCTTTAAACTCATAATTCTGTCACTCTTTCTATTCACACCAAGTAAGCTTTACTTCAGGTCTTTGGATAGTATTATTCCTACACCATTCCTCCCTTCCTCATTTGCTCCACTATAGATCACTTTGCAACCCTCACCCAGTTCCCTAGCCTTATTTCCTTTCCACCTGGCTAGTACAGTGGTAACGCGCTGGCTTCGCATTCACGAGGTCGAAAGATCGGTCCCGTCCAAGACCGAGAGTTTAAGCTGTTTACTGGCAGGAACTGCTGTGGTTGGACATCACAGTGGGGGGTTGGGGCTTGCCTGGCTGACGAATACCATTGTAATGAAATGAAATAAAGTTTAAATTTAAAAAAAAAAAAAAAAATGCACACACAGCACTCCAATTCTCCTCCTCTCCATCAGGTCCACCAATTCTCGCCCCTTCCCAGTCATCGTCCCCACATTAAGAGTGCCCACCCGTAGCACCACCTCTGACACTCTCCATCGAGCTTGCCTCTTTAACCCAGCCCACCCATGACTGGGTAGCCCTTGCTGTCTTTCCGCAGGGGTCAGGTGAAGCCCCAACGCGTCGCCAAAGGGGAACACCTTAGTATGGTGATTACTCTCGTTATCTGTACTGGTCATATATTGGTTTTGGCAATATTTTTATAGCAGGATGCCCTTCCTGCCACCAACCCTCCCCATCTACCAGGGCTTGGGACCGACACCAAGGTGAGGCTTGCTTGCCCCCCTTAGTGGCTGGGTTACTTTACTTCTTCTAATATTCTCCAGCAACTTCTTTCTTTCACACACCCTAACAAACTCATTCACCAAATGATTCACTCCATGAATATACTCATTAAGCAACCATGGAGACATTACACAATCTTGACGTAGCCCTATTTTCGACTCAGACCAGTCACTCATGCCAATCCTAATCTCACACATGCTCCACTATTCATGTAAAAACTCTTCACCGCACTTAAAACACTTCCACTTATTCCATACAGTCACAACACGCACGACAACCCCTCTCTATCTACCCTGTCATGCACTTTCTCTAAGTCCATAAAAGCTCAAAAACTGTCCGTATTTTTCTCTGAGAATTTCTCACACACATGTCTTACCACAAACACCTGATCCACACATCCTCTTCCTCTCTTGAATCCATAATGTTCTTCCCCAATCAATCTCTCAGAACCTTACCTATATCTCTTGATTAACACTCTTCCATATACCTTACCAACTACTCTCAACTAACTAATTCCTCTAAAACAACCACACTTGTACTTATCACCTTTCCCTTTGTAATGTTCAACTACACATGAACTCCTCAAATCAACTTGGACCCTCCCTTTCCAAAAAACATGCATTCAACAACCAAACCATCCATTCTAATAGTGCTTCCCCACCTTTTGACAAGCATTCAGCATGACACCCATCTATCCCTGGTGCTTTATCTGCTTTCAGTGCTCTCAATGGCAAATGTATTTACTCCTTTGTTATGTCTCTACCATTCTCATCGCCTAACATTGGCATTCTCCATTCGTTTCCCACAGCCACAATATTTGCCACTTTATCATCTTCATCATTTAGCAGTTCCTTGAAATATTCAGCCTATCTCTCTATCACCTTAATTTCATCTACTAGCAATTGCTCATCTGGTCCTTTCACCCTATCCTTCCTACCAGATCTCGCATATCCTCACTCCTTTCACTTCAATCCAAAACATCTTTTTAATAAATTCAAAGTTCTCAGTCAAGCATCTACTCCACCTTCCATCCACTTCTCTCTCTGCCTACCTCACCACGCACTTCACTAACTTCTTCTTTGCAATATGCATTTTATATGCCTCAACATTACCTACATGCAACCCTACTACATATGCCTACTTCTTTGCAGCCACTACTGCACTCACCTGCTCCTTCCACCATTCACTACCTCTCCTTTTACATCTACCAGTTAGTGTCCTGCACACTGCCTCGGCAAACTTCACAACTTTCTCCTTGAAAAAGCTCCATTCTTCTTCCACTCCCTCCTCTACTGCCTCTTACACTACATTCCACACATTCTTCTGACTAGCCTTACACTCACAGTCTTTCTCTTTCTTATACAATTCATTCACTCTAAGCACCTCTCTTCCTCTCTCACTTCTCTTCTTTCTCCACTTTTCTCCAACTCTTACTCATCTTTCCACTAAATAATCATCAGACATTTCACCACCAGTTTGTATCAGTTCATTTACAACTAATACTCTTCCAATCACCCTCCTGTCCACTATAATTCGTTAATGCCCTGTCAACTACTCTTCCATTATCAACTCTGACCCATGTATACTTGTGCACATCCTTCAGTTTAGATACAGTTGTAGCAATCATCATCTCTCTCTCTCGATACAGTCTATCATTTTATCTCCACTCTCATTCCTACCAGGTTCTCCATACTTCCCAATCACACCATTCACTGGCTCATTCCCTACTCTACCATTCAAATT
>JAXCGZ010015607.1:0-60967 GCA_037179515.1 Halocaridina rubra | reverse complement strand
TGAGGAGTAGTTTTTAAGGCTTAATTTTAAGACAAATCAATGCCCCTAATAATGATAGGAATAGAATTTATTAAGATAAGGTCTCTTATAGAAATTACTGTTGATGTTATGGTCTATATCATTTTAAATGTGTATACATGCCAATACTCTACCTCATTTGTTTGCTAATGTTCTACATGAGTCATAATTTTACTGTAATTAACTCAATTTTGTCTTTTAAAGAAACGAGAGAAGTAGATGAATTAATGTTTTAATTTAAACTGACTTTTGATCTTAATTAATGTTTGATATTAGTTACACACTGAAATTATACTGTTTACGGTTATGTTTGTTTAAATATAAGAATATGTTTGTATTACAGATTTCCAACAAGGAAATAGACTCTGCATGCTCTAGTTGTCTGTAGAAGTACTATATATATGTTATGTTTGTGTAATTTGTTTAGGGTTCATAGAAATAGGACTTCTTAGATGATAACTTAAATAATTCGGCCCCGTTTTTATTGTAAACAAATGTTAGTTAGGATGATGAAACTGAAATAAGAGATATTTCAGTGTGGTGGGGAGGGATGTCGTAGGACTTTTGGGCTAGGTGTCAAAGGAAACGTTGAACACTCTCTCCAGAGTGTGATAGGACGAGGCCTACGGTTAAGATGTGTCACGAAGATATATAGCGGGTCCCGTGGGACTCGGCATCTGGCGTATCTCATAGCTCAAGAGGGTGAGAGATATAAACCAGTCCTTTATTCCCCATACCACACAGAAACCCTTGTCCTAAATGTGAAGTACAAGCCCGGGGGAGATACCCAATGGCAATAGGCTATTACCACCCACTCCTTTGCAATAGGCTCGTTGGATTAGCCCCTCCCCTAAATAGGCGGGAATCCACTTCGAACCTGGAGTTGATTTGCCAAGTTGAATGTCAAGCCACGCCTTCCCCTCAGGGTATTTCAAGAACCACCCAAGGCAGACAGGGTTAGTTAGAACTTTGCCAGGGGCACGAATAGATCAGAGATTGAGTTAATCATAGGGTGGGGGCATTGAGGCGTCGAAGTTGTGTTGTACTCTAGAATAAATATAAGCAAAGGAATTACTGCTTGTCCATTCTTACCTTGTAACTGTCAGGTACTAATAATTAACACGTAGCAAAGAAAAGCAATACGTCACTAGGACTTATAATTACTGAGTCAAGGCGCTACCAACTACACACCACAGTAGGTTCAAAAGGAATCCAACCATATAGCCTATATCTGCTATACTTAGGAATGAACGCATTTTATCTGAATACCACTATGTTCATATTACAGATTCCCCAACCTCACTCGTGGCTTCATTTTTGCATTTAATTCCCACGAGTGAGGTTGGGGAATCTGTAATATGAACATAGTGGTATTCAGATAGAATGCGTTCATTCCTAAGTATAGCAGATATAAGCTATAAGGTTGGATTCCTTTTGAACCTTCTGTGCTGTGTAGTTGGTAGGGCCTTGACTTAGTAATTATAAGTCCTAGTTTCGAGTCCTGGTCGGGGTAAAAAATTATTCATCTTTTCACATATGTAATGTGCTTATTTGGATATATATATATATATATATATATATATATATATATATATATATATATATATATATATATATATATATATATATATATATATATATATATATATATATATATATATATATATATATATATATATATATATATATATATATATATATATATATATATATATATATATATATATATATATATATATATATATATATATATATATATATATATATATATATATATATATATATATATATATATATATATATATATATATATATATATAATATATATATATATATATATATATATATATATATATATATATATATATATATATATATATATATATATATATATATATATATATATATATATATATATATATATATATATATATATATATATATATATATATATATATATATATATATATATATATATATATATATATATATATATATATATATATATATATATATATATATATATATATATATATACATACATACATACATACATACATACATACATATATATATATATATATATATATATATATATATATATATATATATATATATATATATATATATATATATATATATATATATATATATATGCAGTCTCCGTGGTAAAATGGTAGCATCTGCGACTCTGTGGCGGCAGGTCGAGGGTTCGCACCCCGTCATGGACTGAGGTTAGTAAGGGCATACACTCAGGGTAACGATTACATCTGCCAAAACAAGTCATTCGTAAGAAGGCAACCATCCTAGCCCTTAGTAGAAAAGGGAGTTCGTGACGTAAAACCGAATCCAATCCATATATATATATATATATATATATATATATATATATATATATATATATATATATATATATATATATATATATATATATATATATATATATATATATATATATATATATATATATATATATATATATATACATATATATATATATATATATGTTGTGTGACTATCCCACTGGATGACACCTATGTCGTGGAATTACTATTTCATACGGGGGTTAAATATGGTAGTGTGGTTGGTGAAAATAGATCAGCTGCTTCTTTATATGTATTTATTTCTAGCTTACATATATATACTAAGAGCTCTCATTACTACAGTTCCTGTCACGATCGATTCCAGATTCCCCCCCAAGGGGGAGGCTATCTAATCTGTGAACATCACGTCTGCTCCTGACAAGGCCCAGTTTCTCACTGAGTCTTTGTAACTACTCATGACAGTCTATGGGCGTCGTGGCATCACTGCCGCGTGGCACTTTTAGGCAGGTCTGAAATGCCTTGTGAAGCTATAGGCATCTTTAATATGCCTTGCGACACTCCCCACCACCAAACTGAAATATATCATATTACAGGCTGAAACATCAATACTTCTATGAGAGCCTTATAATTTTCTAATTATCATTATTTTACAAAAACGGGGCAGAGCTATCTAAGAAACTGACTTATGAAACTATTACAATCTCGTACAATTATTTAAACAGAGTGCAGTAATATCAAAATTGCTGTGCAAAAAAAAAAACTGACAAAGAAAAATCTGTTCTTTATAATAAGCGTTGTAATCAAAATCACAAAATCAAACTTGTGTATTCTTAATTGCAACATATAGCTAGAAAGCATTGGCAAAATCAATTAAGAACAAAGCTAATAAAGATATTTCATTAATCAAACAGTACACAATACATTTGGACATGATATATTGAAATACTTTTGAAACAAAATATTTGTTACGGTGTGAAAAGTTAAAAACATTCACAATTACAATATATAGCTAGTATGCATTGGCAGAATTACTTAAGAACAAAACTAATTAAGCTATTTCATTAATCAAATAGTACACAATACATTTAGACATGATGTATGAAAGTACTTTTAAAATGAAACATTTGTTATGGAGTGAAAAGTCAAAAACATTCACAATTACATTCTGTAATTACTATTCAAGGACAAACTGATATTAGAACTTAATGAACATAATATAAACATATTCGTCTATGATCTTTCTTCACAAAAGTCTGCATACTACCTCTCAACCCAAGAACTAAATGAGGAGTGGATTCTTCTGCTAACTCAGTGAACACAAAGATTAAATCATGATTCAAACAATGATAATATTGAAGCAAAACAATGATAATATTTAAGCAGAAAACAAATTAAGATTTTTGCAAATTGTACAATTTATCAATGGCATTTATTCTAAAAACTTATATCTAAGGGAGACTCTCAGTTTTCACTTAAATTATCTTAAAGCTAGGGAAAAAAATTATGAAAAAAAATTAAAATTGTCTTTTCTTCGTGGTCACAGACAGTGGGGACATTTTCTTTCCCATTTTTTCAGTTCTAATACGTGGGGGAACATACTTTGTAATTTAACTAATAAGGGATTTTCCATACCCTTCCTTTCTCTCTTCACTAAAGTTAGGACATGTATAGGGATTCTTTCTTTCCCACATTTCATTTTTTTTAAATTTTTCTAAAAATTTCGAGGATTTTCATTTCCCCAGCCACCCCAAGGGTTATCATTGCCTAGGACTTGCCTCATTCTTCAATTTTCACTCCTCCGCTCGTCGTCTTCATTTGCGGGCCCAGGTTTGTACACGTACCACGAATCCTCTTCTTCTCTGGAGACTGACAAGACCAAAAAAAAAAAGGAGGGCGTCGATGCATTGTCCAGCTTAACTGGTACCCCTCCCGCCCGACTTCATTCCTTTCTTGAGGAGGCTCTTGAATATAACCTCCTCTTACGAATACCTGCAATGCCACAGCGCCTCTCACTTCAGTAGCTGAAAAACACGCTCACACTGAAGTGGATTCTCAGGATGAAAATTAGAGCCTAATGTCGCTAATACAAATGCAGAGAGAATAAATATGACCTCTGGTTACAAACAATGACCATTTGTCTGCATCCAGAGGGTATACTTCACCTCCCTGCATTTGCAAGCGATTGCAATCTCTCTCATGGGTAAAAGGGACTGGTTTGTAACAATCAAAGTTGAAAATTGCAGGTCGGGGCTGCCTGGAAATAGGGTGGTAATGGAAAGTATGTGTCTACACCATTAGATTATTATTCCAAGATACCTAGGACTTAGCTGAGAAACTGATACATAACATTATTCTACTGTAGATATAAAAAAGAACAGTCATTAAATGCTGAGAACAGCCACTAAAGAAATATTCTTATTAGCAGTGGCTACAGTAACACCAAGCATGAATTCAAGATAAATGATACAAATCATCTGGTTACTGCTGATAGAATTTACTAAATTAACAATTATGCAAAAGGCCATGGAGTGATAGCAACAATAACAGTTAACATAATAATAACAATACTACTCAGGGATAGCAGCGCATATGCAATTGAGACTGGCATTTCGAATTAAGAACAAAGTTTTTCACTCATACTTCACAACGATGCTCTTTCTAACACTGTTTCATTTGTCTATTCGAATTCCTGCAGTCATACTCTCTCTCTCTCTCTCTCTCTCTCTCTCTCTCTCTCTATATATATATATATATATATATATATATATATATATATATATATATATATATATATATATATATATATATATATATATATATATATATATATATATATATATATATATATATATATATATGGAGCATATTCATCAACTTTCTGGTTGCCCACTTTTTGTCACTGGGAGCTTTATCTATTTTCTAAATCAGTTGCAATATGTGGCAGAAAAACAAGTATAATAATCAGTTCTACTGATGTCTTATCAGTATTTATGCAATAACAGCATGCAAAAATTTATCAAATCAAATAAAACTTGGGCATACTTATCATCTAGCAAATTTGCAAAGAAATCTAAAAAGAATCAATGATCATAATACTCTGTCAACACAGAAATAACATTGTTCAGTATGTAAAGGGTAAAAGGAAGAGAGAGGGAGACATAGAGAGAGAGAGAGAGAGAGAGAGAGAGAGAGAGAGAGAGAGAGAGAGAGAGAGAGAGAGAGAGAGAGAGAGAGAGAGAGAGAGAGAGAGAGAGAGAGAGAGAGAGAGAGAGAGAGAGAGAGAGAAAATATATTTTTCTTAAAAAAAAACATATAATTTTCGCTTTTAAACCGTCTTTATGACTTGACTTCCTGCTCAACTATACAAAAGGACAGTGCGCAACTGCAATAATTTTCTAACATCTAAAAAGAAAAAAAAATAACTTAGTGTACAACTGCAGAAACATTGAAGCACAAATCCATTCCTTTCTGTTTAATATTGCAAAAGACTTTACTGGAATGAGCATACACATCCTTGTCAATTATGACAATCTTTTCTCGTTCTATAAATCAGAGAGTTGTGTCAAAGCACACACTCGCTATAAGTCAAGATACCCCTGATGAAATGAAAGCAATATACTACTATTATATGTGATAATATCTCTACTACTATCAACAAAATTACAATTATCTTTTCTTAATAAATGACTTGAAAGGACTTAAGTATCATTATTTTTAAATTTCAGACTCAAAACATACATTCTTAGAATCTCAATTATCTTAATTAGCTCAATTGTAATTATAAATTTCATGACAATGATAGTAGTTAACAATAATTATCTCTAGATAATATTTTTCAAAACTCTTTAATTATAATATATCAAAGGGATAAAGACATTAAAGATTTCTTCAACACGAAAAAACTATATAACAAAAACGGGTATCTGAAAAAATATAAAAGGTTTGTCTCTGTGTATGCAGAACAAAAATCATATTTCATTTGCAACATTAAAGAATGCATTTTGCTAAAGTTTCATAATCTCTTAAGGAGTTGCACATGAAAAATTAATATATATATATTCTTCTACTAACTCAAACTTGACTTTTTCGAATTACTATTCAACAGAACTACCTCCGGAGACAGGGGGGAGTTATACATTTTTTTCTCTCCTTGCATACTTACAGTTGGGTAGATACTTAACTAACTTTTTTTTCTCTCTCTCTCTTTCCTTTTCCTACCCAAAAATACTGCCCAATATCTGTCTTCTGGCCTTCAACTGGCTAGCTTTCACGGAGAATTTTGCTTGTAGGAGCTGTTCCTCCCCTGTCCCTTCGGTTTCTGGATCAACTTCGTCAAACGGGCTGTTTGACATTCTTGTTGTCAGTTCTTGTGAATTCACTCTCCCATCTTCATGACCAAGCTGAAATAATTGTGACAAACATTATAATGGCTAAAACTTTCAGTTTTATTTTATTCAATCTAACATATTACTTCGGACAAATAATGTATATACTGCAGCTAGAAAGGAAAATAAAGAATCATTCATAGATTCACGTCCTTTATCAAGTAATATCCATCTTGGAATCCTCGGAAATCGAATAATAATCTCATTGGTGAGTAGGGGACAAAACAAAAGCAAAACAAACTTGGCATCTCAACCATATCTGGGTAGGTGGAGAATCTCTTTCTCAACAATATCCCTCAATAAATATCGCAACAGCTACATCACCTCCCATAAAAATACGCTGATATGGCCTGCAGAAGGACCCGGTGGAGCAGGGGAACGATCCTCGTAGACTTCTCCCCATCATGCTTCCCAACGGTCTTTCCCGTGAGTTCACCCACTTGAACAACCCCCCCATTATACCCTCCATCATTCACACTCATTCTCTCTCACATTCGCCACTTTCAAGACTCTCATTCCCTTTCTGTATATTTTCCTTCTAGTAATTTTTCCTATTTACTGCACACGCGTTTCCCTTCCCCTACCACTCTGAAGGAGTGGGTGGGTGAAATCTCGGTCGGACCGCGAGGTCACATGACTGCCGCACCAGTCCTAGGTCCCTATCTACCCCCAAGAGGTTGCATTATAGCTACACAACTACTTCCTTTCTTTCAACACTGAGGGCATGAGCTTGTTGGCGGCCTCTAGAGGCGTATACCTCACGGCTATAAGACCCCATTCTTCCCCCCCTCTAAGCTACATTAGGGTTACACTAAAAACCCCCCTACCCCACAGAGCCCAAATTCATTCGAGTTTAGTCTTATTTTCGCCTGCCTAGCGCAAAATTAAAAAACTCATATCTAAATAATGTCAGAAAAGTTTCTTATACTTCAAAAAGACATGCTACACACGTATTGTAATATCAATTTCTTCATCATAGCAACATTAGAAGAACGATCTATCATCTCTGTTAAAAAGAAATTTTTTTCGCCAAAATATTACACCGCGAAAAAATAAAAAAAAAGAAAGAACCTTGAAAACAGGTGCAAGGATTTTCTCTCTCGATCTTTTACACTTTAAGAGATTAATATAAAAATGATTTTACATGTACAGTAAATTTTCTCAATTAAAATCAATATATTTGCCTTCTTAAAAATCAATTTAGGCATTAATCCAAGTAAACTGAACACCCTTCAAATGCAATGTCTCATTATATTAGTCAAATAATAAAAAAAATGAAGGTTATCATTGCTTATAGCTATTAGTGCAAATTATCCATGTTAGTAATGTGGATAGAAATTCTACTTTTATTAACTTACTAGGACCACACCCCTCATAAGCGGGTTAGCTGAGTCAAAGCATCTCTACAAAGTAAAATGGCAGCGTCCGCCGACCTCAATTTCTCTTATTAATTGTCCCATTACTCACTGGATACAGATCACAAGTACTTAGCTATTTTGAGAAAACTGCTTGAAGAACATCACGGCCGCAGGTAATGGTGGAGGGAGTTCTTCTTTCTTCTGGGAGCAGGAGGTTCCCGCCCAGTTCTCTATCTCGCAAGTAAAATCGATGAATCACCATCTTCTTGGTTGGATCCGGCAACAGATACTTCCGGCAATGGGCATTTTCACTCAATGCCCCGGTCACACTTTGGCTCACTGTGACGGTGGCATCCATGAAGACACTTGTTGTCCTTTTACTGCTGTGGGCCTTGCCAATACGGGGGCGGGGAGAGTGGCTGTATCTGGTAATATGATACTGTAGGTGAAGGGGGAGCTCTAACTTTCTCAGCGTCGCTCTCTCTCTGCTTGTAAGCATCTAGAAGTTTCTTCCATAGATGCTATATATTTTTCTTTTGTATTTTTAATTCTTCTTTTTTTCTTCGTAGTAGTAACGGCGTGGATTGATCCCGAGCTGTTCACCAATATGTCGTGTGACTATCCCACTGGATGACACCAATGTCGTGGAATTACTATTTCACACGGGGGTTAAATATGGTAGTGTGGTTGGTGAAAATAGATCAGCTGCTTCTTTATATGTATTTATTTCTAGCTTACATATATATACTCAGAGCTCCCATTACTACAGTTCCTGTCACAAACGATTCCAGATTCCTTCCCCCAAGGGGGAGGCTAGCTAAGCTGTGAACGTCATGTCTGCTCCTGACAAGGCCCGGTCTCTCACTGAGTCTTTGTAACTACTCATGGCAGTCTGTGGGCGTCGTGGCATCACTGCTGCGTGGCACTTTTAGGCAGGTCTGAAATGCCTTGTGAGGCTATAGGCATCTTTAATATGCCTTGCGACATATATATATATATATATATATATATATATATATATATATATATATATATATATATATATATATATATATATATATATATATATGCCTTTTTCCCCTTGTAAGGGAGGTGACCGAGCCAAGAAACACGCATTCACCACGATCCACACACACCTCAACCACTCCTTTCAGCTCCTTGGGGAAAAAAGGGTTGCCCCATCTCCCCCCTCCCAACCTGTTTGGGTCACCCACCGCTTCATCACATGGCTACTCCCCTCACACCCGTCCACCACAGTTCACTGAGCTAGCATTTTTTTTCCCTTGATGTTCTCCCTTGTGGGTGAGCGGACCTTCCCTTTTTGGCCCACAGGTGGGGTAAGATTTTGTTGATTGGAATTGGTATTCGCTCTTGAGGGCGAATGGGCTTTCCTATTTTGATGCGGAGGTGGGGTGAAATCTGATTATTGTTGGTAGCATTCACTCTTGAGGGCGATTGGACTTTCCTATTTTGGCCCGCAGGTGAGGTTGTGCAAAACTGTAAAGATAGTGGAAAACATAAGTGTTCAGTTGAGGATTATTAGTTTAAACAAAACAATTTAATGAATTCCTGTTTTGGTGGTGAGAGAGTGTTATTACATGGTTATTTTGGTGGAGGGTACTGACTGATGATATTTAGTAGACTGTTCATGTAGTTGTTTGTTGCTAGTATGATTATGGAGCTAGCGACATGAAAGGCATTTGGATCTTCGCTGGATGTTGCGCGGGCACCAGTTTTCCGTCGAATTTCTGAAAAGGAATCACATTCGAGGATGTAATGGAGCAGTGGATGCGGTGAGGCTACCTGGCAGAAGGTGCATTCCCTGATGATATCATCCACTATTCGCCAGGTGCACTTGTACCCGAGTCTCAGACGGTACACATTGACCGCCATGCTTCGTCAGAGGTTCTTAGGCTGGGTGATTAACTGAAGATCAGTGGTGGCTTTGTACCACCAGGTAGAGGGGGAGCCAATGTCTGTCACAGGTTGTGTTTAGTTATTAAGACATTAAGGAGTGACTTGGTGGCTTTGTTTTCTATCTGTTGAATCCCAGGAGGCAGAGATATTTGGATTTCTGCTCTAAGAGTGGCTTGTTTGGCAGCTTGATCGGCTTCCTCATTTCCCTTGATACCGACGTAGCTGGGAATCCAGGCAAGAGTGATGGCTTTTCCAAGGCTGGTTGTCCTGTGGTAGTGGCTGAGGATGGTGGTGATGATACGTACATTGTCTCTGAGGAGTGGCTTTTTGATGGCCTGTAAGGCACCTTTAGAGTCAAAAAGAATTAGGGCATGGTCAGCTCCTTGATGGATGAAGAAGTCAAGGGCGTTGGCTATGGCAACAAGCTCAGTCTGGAGCAATGAGCAGGAGTTTAACAGTCTCCAGGATAGGACGTGGTTTCTAGTGGTGAAGGCAGCGGTTGAGGCTCCAGTTTCTTGATTTACTGAACCGTCAGTGTAGAAGACTTGAGAGTTTGGCCTGCTCCAGCTCTGAATTTTGTCCTTGTATATGTTTTTAAGGACAAGCGGGTTTACAAAGCTTTTGGGGTTGTCAGGGAGCTCGATCTTTATGTCGAGTGGTTGGTCATTCGATGGGGGTGGGCATCGGTATTCAGGAAGCGGAGTGTCCTGTATCTTGGCTAGGATGTTCTCCCTGACTGGCAGTGCTTCCAGGCTAGCGCAGACCTTGGCTGCCCAGGTTCTAGGATGGTGGTCGGGGTGACGATTGAGGGCTAGATGAAGAATCGTGCTCCGCTGACATTCCACATGCATTCAGTGCTCTTTTCACACCATCCATCCATCTCATTCTAGGTCTACCTCTTTACCTAACTCCAATAACTTCTTCTGCATTCCACACTCTCTTCACTATTTGTTCATCACTCATCCTTTCCATGTGTCCAAACCACCTCAACACTCTCTGATCTAACCTATGTGATGGCTTCATTCCAACAACTGTCCCCTGTCTGACATCCTCATTTCTTACTCTATCTATTCTAGATACACTAATCATACCTCTCAAATGCCTCATCTCCATTACATTCAACTTCTTCCTTTCCTCCTCTCTTGCATTCCAAGTCTCTGCTCCATACAATGCTGTCGGCACAATCACACCTTCATATATCCTTCTCTTTGCATTCATTCCCAGATATCTATTTCTCATGACACTTTTCAACCCACCTAGACATTTACTTGCTTCCTTCACTCTGATTTACCTCTACATCCACTCGTCCACTCCTTGATGCATGTGACCCCAGATACTTAAAGCTCTCAACTTCTTAAAGCAACTCCCCATTCACTCCTACATTCGATCTGCCAACATTAACACTCCTCGTGCATTTCATGACTTTACTTTTTCCAATATTCACCGGCAAAGTCCTTCTTTCACACAAACTAATAAACTCAGTCATCAAATGATTCAACTCATATTTAGTATCTGCCACCAGTACGGTATCATCGGCAAATAGCAACTGGCTCAATTTCCACAACCTTCTATCCTCACCCACTAGTTCCAAGCCTCTGTCTAATACTCTTTCATTTACTTCCATTACCACTCCATCCATATACACATTAAACAACCATTGGCGACATTACACAAACTTGACGTAACCCAACATTCACCTCAAACCAGTCACTCGTACCATTCCAAACTCTCACACATGCTCTATTATTCATGTAAAAACTCCTCACCGCATTCAACAAACTACCACTTATTCCATACAGTTGCAACACCCTCCACAACCCCTCTCTATCTACCCTCTCATGCACTTTCTCTAAATCCATAAAGGCTCAAAAAGTGTCCTTACCTTTCTCCAAAAACTTCTCACACACCTGTCTTACCACAAACACTTGATCCAACAATCCTTTTTCCTCTTTTGAACCCACACTGTTCCTCCCCAATCAATCTCTCAGTACCTATTCTTATTTTCTCAATTAACACTCTTCCATATACTTTACCAACTACACTCAACAAAGTAATTCCCCTAAAACTACTACACTCATACTTATCTCCCTTCCCTTTGTAAAGTGGAACTACACATGCACTCCTCCAATCAATTGGGACCCTCTCTTTCCTGAAACATATATTCAACAACCTAACCATCCATTCTACTAATGCCTCCCCAACTTTTGACAAGCATTCAGCATGACACCCATCTATCCCAAGTGCTTTACCTGCTTTCGTTGCTCTCAATGCCAAACGTACCTCCTCTTTTGTTATATATCTATCATTCTCATCTCCCAACATTGGCATTCTCCATTTGTTTTCCACAGCCACAATCTCTGCCTCTCTATCATCTTCCTCATTCAACAGGTTCTTGAAATATTCAGCCCATCTCTCTCTCACCTTTATTTCATCCACTAGCAATTGCTCATTTGCTCCTTTCACCCTCTCCTCCCTACCACATTCACCTTTCTTCACTCTTTTTACTTCGTTTCAAAACATCTTTTTATTCCTTTCAAAACTCTCAGACAAGCATCTGCCCCACCTCAGATCTGCTTCTCTCTTTGCCTCCCTCACCACATGCTATGCTAACCTCCTTTTTTGCACAATACCTTTCATACGTCTCTACATTACTATCTGCAACCATACCTCATATGCCCGCTTCTTTTCAGCCAATACTGCACTCACCTGCTCATTCCACCAGTCACTACCATTCCTTTTACTTCCACCAGTTAGTCTCCTTCCGCACACTGCCTCAGCACACTTCATAACTTCCTCCTTGAAACAGCCCCATTCTTCGTCAACTCCCTCCTCCACTTTCTCTTTCACTACATTCCACATATTTCTCACACTAGCCTTATACTCACAGTCTTTCTATTTCTTATAAAATTCATTAACTTTTAGCACTTCTCTTCTGCTCTCGCTTCTCCTCTTTCTCCACCTTTCTCCAACACTCACTCTACTTTCCACTAAATAATGATCAGATATTCCACCACTAACTCCTCTCAGTACATTCACATCCAATACTCTTCCAGTCACCCTCCTGTTCATGACAACATAATCCATTAGTGCTCTGTCAATTACTCTTCCATTATCCACTCTGACCCATGTATACTTGTGCACATCCTTCTTTTTAGATCAACATCTCTCTCTCAATACACATTTCTATCATTTTATCTCCACTCTCATTCCTACCAGGTACTCCACACTTCTCAATTTCACCATCCACTCGCTTATTCCCTACTCTAGCATTCAAATCTCCCATCAACACCACATTCACATTTATTACAAGTCTTCCACAAACTCGTTCAATTTCACCCAAAATTCTTCTCTTTCTACCTCATTTCTTACACTTCCAGGGCCATATGCACTCACAAACGCCCTAGACTCGCTTCCCAGCCTCATTATAGCCACTATTATTCGAGAAGATCCTTCCATTCTGCCACACACTTATTCATCTCTTCACTTAACAGCAGTGCCACTCCCTCTCTTCCTCTCCTCCTCTCAACTTCAGACACCCCACCAACCACTTTCCCAAATGTCACCTCACCATTCCCTTTTATCTTAGTCTCTCTCCATGCAAGTACATTTATCTTTCTCTCCACAATCATACTCCCTATCACCTCCCTCTTACTTTCATTTACACCATAACCAAGCACATTCAAAGACCCAGTTACCAGGGTTCTCGCTGGATCTCTCCTGCCAGAATACCTCCAAATCTCTTGGCTATTCGTAGGAAGTAAAATGCAGAGGAGGGGATTCCCAGTCCCCCCACTCTACCCCATTTAGTCGACTTTTACGACACGCAGGGGAACACGGAGGAAGTATTCTTAAACTCCCTCCCTCAGGGGGTACCCCATCCCTCAGGAGTTATATATACATACATACATATACCTTGGCTGTTTCCCCCTTAAATTGGGGGGTAGCCGACATCAAAAAAGGAAAACAGTTTGGGGAGAAGTTATTCTCCCCCCCACTCCCCTTCTTCTTTGACGTCTCACAGGAGGTTGGTACAAGGGGGGGATTCCCAGTCCCCCCGCCCCGTCCACTTTTAGTCGCCTTTTACGACACGCAGGGAATACGGTGAGGCTATTCTTTGATATTGTGCCCGCCCCACAGGGCACTGCCCGCCCCACAGGGCACTATATATATATATATATATATATATATATATATATATATATATATATATATATATATATATATATATATATATATATATATATATATATATATATATATATATATATATATATATATATACGGCTTTGGGTTTTTTTGGACTTAAATAGGACTGTCCAGGACTGTTCAAAAAGTCTTCCTTCAGTTACGGTTCTTTTTCTATACCTACATCAACACCAATTATTCTTGGGTTTTCGTTACACATCTCTTATTATCCTTTCACATCTGACAAGTCATAACACTCCCCATCTGTGCTTCTTTTTACTTTATGTTTTCTTCGTGCCTAGGCCCGATGATGGTAGTTTTGTTTTATTTTTTATGACCAGTCCAGGTGCCACAATCCTAAAACAAATATATATATATATATATATATATATATATATATATATATATATATATATATATATATATATATATATATATATATATATATATATATATATATATATATATATATATACTGTATATATATTTTAACAACACGGAACTGTTAACATACAGTCTAAAATGGTAGGAAAATCCTTTTAAATAAAACAATGAATATATATATATATATATATATATATATATATATATATATATATATATATATATATATATATATATATATATATATATATATATATATATATATATATATATATATATTTATATATATATATATATACTGTATATATATTTTAACAACACGGAATTGTTAACATACAGTCTAAAATGGTAGGAAAATCCTTTTAAATAAAACAATGAATATATATATATATATATATATATATATATATATATATATATATATATATATATATATATATATATATATATATATATATATATATATATATATATATATATATATATATATATATATATATATATATATATAAAGTACTTATCAATTTCGTGACCTTAACTTGACACCTTCTCAAAGTACTTTGAGAACGTGGCCAGTTAAGGTTACGAAATTAATAAGTACTTTATATATATATATATATATATATATATATATATATATATATATATATATATATATATATATATATATATATATATATATATATATATATATATATATATATATATATATATATATATATATATATATATATATATATATATTATATATATATATATATATATATTTATATCTGTATTATATATATTTTTTTTTTTATGAGAGTGACACCGGAACAGGCAGAAACTGCCCTCATCAATAAAGGCCCGGGCATGATAAAATTCCAAGACGAAGGAAAAGAAAAAGGTTAAGGACAAGGCAGAGATGAGGTAATCTCACACAAAGGAAAATGACAGACAGAAAAAACCAGTCAAAGTCCAGTGGACCCAGATATATGGAGGACTAGACTCTTAGGTGATGATAGATCTGCTTTTTGAAGGATTAAATGTTATAAGAATTAGGATAGACAGAAGGAGGAAGAGAGTTCCAGAGTCTGGAGGTAGATAGGAAGAAGCAGTCGCTGAACCGGCCAATCCGCGAGCTACAAATCTCCACACAGTACCTGTGAGATGAGGCTGTTTGGCGAGTGTTACGCGGCCTCGGCAGTGGAGGAGGGATGCAACTCGCCAACTCATCAGAGCAGCAATGGAAGTAGTAGCAATAGAAAAGCGAAAGGGAAGATATCTTACGGCGAGGAGAGAGAGAATCCAGGTTAGAAGTAAGAGAAGGATCATTAATGAGTCTGACTGCCTTAGATTCAACCCTATCAAGAAGATAAGTAAAGAAAGTAGCACCCCAGATGTGTGAGCAGTATTCTAAGCAGGGACGGATAAGACCTTTGTAAATTTTAAGTAACTGCAATGAGGAAAAGTAATAACGAAAACGAAACAAAACCCCCAATTTTTTGGATGAAGATTTAGAAATATGGATTATGTGATTTCTCCAAGACAAGTTAGAGGCTATATGGATTCCTAATATGTTGATAGAGTTAAGAGGGTAAATTTCATTAGTTTTGAAGACAATAGGGTTATCAGGAGGAGAAGAAGATAAAGAGATAGCCAGAAACTGTGTCTTGGAGGCATTGAATTTAACTTTTTTCTATGCATATAGCTTCAATGAATATTCTTGGATATTTATCACACATTTTTTATTATCCCTTCACATCTGACAAGTCATTACACTCTGCATCTGTTTCTCTTTACTTTATGTATTCTTCGTGCCTAGGCCCGATGAGGCCTGTTTTATTTTATTTTTTTTTTTGGCCCGTCCTGGTGTCACAATCATAAAAAAAAAACTAAATTTTGAGTGCCCCACTCAGATACTCTCTGCAAATCGGAGCTAAGAGTAGAAGAAAAAGTGATACGAGATTGATTACGAGTAACAGATGAAGGTTGTGAAGAAAAGGCAGAGGAAAAGTGAAGGGTAGAATCATCAGCAATGGCATGAAGAAGAGAGGTAGATGGGGATTGTAGAAGATCATTAATGAAGAGAAGGAACAGAGTAAGTGAAAAAACAAAGCCCTGTGGAACACCGCTGGTAACATCGAAAGGGCTAGATGTCGCGCCATCAACAACTACAGATATAGAACGATCAGTAAGAAAACTGGAAATCAGAGATCAGAAAGAAGGATTAAAGCCATAGGCAGGGAGTTTGGCCAACAGGGCCATATATATATATATATATATATATATATATATATATATATATATATATATATATATATATATATATATATATATATATGTATTAGTTATTTTATTTAACGGGTTTTCCCTATCATATATATATATATATATATATATATATATATATATATATATATATATATATATATATATATATATATATATATATATATATATATATATATATATATATATATATGGCAAATGCACAATAATTATGAATGTATATAAATTTGAGTATGTGTATGCATGTGTATATGTATGTGTGTATATGTGCTTAGATGTATATTTATATATGTATATATGGATACGGGTATGTATATGTATATATATATATATATATATATATATATATATATATATATATATATATATATATATATATATATATATATATATATATATATATATATATATATGGCAAATGCACAATAATTATGAATGTATATAAATTTGAGTATGTGTATGCATGTGTATATGTATGTGTGTATATGTGCTTAGATGTATATTTATATATGTATATATGGATACGGGTATGTATATGTATATATATATATATATATATATATATATATATATATATATTATATATATATATACTATATATGTGTGTGTGTGTGTGTGTGTGTGTGTGTGTGTGTGTGTGTGTGTGTGTGTGTGTGATTACCTAATTGTGTTTACGGGAAAGAGCCCAAAGCTCGTATCTTCCCGTCTCCTGATCGGTTCCATTTTAGACTAAGTGATACTTATCATACCTGTCCTTAAAACTATGGATTGAGATAGCATTAACTACCTCCTCGCTTAGCCAATTCCAATTATCAACTACTCTTACACTGAAAAAGTATTTCCTTACATCCTGCAAACAAGTTTTCTTACGAAGCTTCAAACTATGACCTCTAGTTCTAGAGCCAGCCATATCGAAATATCGATCCCTATCCACTCTATCATAACCATGAAGGAATTTAAAGACTGTCACCATATCCCCCCTTACTCTTCTAGCTTCGAGTGATGGTAAGTCTAATTCCCTCAGCCTCTCATCATAACTGAGATTGCGTATTTCTGGCACCAGTTTCGTGGCATGTCTTTGAACTTTTTCAAGCTTAGCTATGTGCTTTTTCAAGTGCGGATTCCAAAAGGGGGCTGCATATTCGAGTTTTGGCCTCACATAGGTTACATAAATATATCTGAACATTTCCTTGTCCATGTGCCTGAAGGCTACCCTTACATTTGATAAGAATGCATATGCTGCCCTTACTATGCCATTTATATGTATTTCTGGAGACAAATCTGCCAGTATGTTTACTCCTAGGTCTCTCTCATTTTCTGTCTCTTGAAGTTGTACTCCAGCCACCGAGTAGTCAAGCTTGGGGCTTCTTGCACTTGTACCCATTCTCATTACCTTACATTTTGAAGTATTGAATTTCATTAGCCACTTTTCTGACCACTCATGCAGATTATTTAGATCCTCCTGAAGTTCTCTACCATTGTTCTCGTTTTTTACTTTCTTCACAATCTTTGCATCATCTGCAAACATATTCATGAATGAATTTACAGACTCTGGTAGGTCATTTACATATACAAGGAACAAAAGTGGCCCTAAAACTGAACCCTGTGGAACTCCACTACTAACTCTTCTCCATTCAGACACTGAGTGTCTTACTCTAACCCTCTGTTCCCTTCCTTCTAAGTAAGTTTTTATCCATTCCAAAACATTTCCACCTATTCTAGCCATTGAGTGCAGCTTCCTAATAAGTCTCCCATGTGGAACAGTGTCAAACGCTTTCTGGAAGTCTAGGAATATGCAATCTGCCCAGCCCTCTCTTTCCTGTAAGATTTGGCTTACCTCATCATAAAATTCTAATAAGTTTGTTACTGTTGATCTACCTTCTCTAAAGCCATGTTGCCTCACTGACAAAAAGTTGAAGGATTCCAAGTGAAGAGAGATATGTTTCCTTAGTAGTTTCTCCATAACTTTGCAAACTATGCTGGTCAAGGAAACTGGTCTATAGTTCAGAGCCGTATCCCTCCTTCCCTTTTTGAAGATAGGTATCACATTTGCTTGTTTCAGGCATCTTGGAATCTCCCCCGACTCCAGTGACTCCTTAAATATGATACTTAGTGCCACTGATATTGTGTTTGCGCATTTTTTAAGCACATGAGGGGATATGTCATCAGGACCTGTAGCTTTATGAACATCTAAATCCATCAGCGCTTTGCATACCTCTGTGGCTGTAAGGTTGATGTTCTCTAATACCGGCCCTTGAGCTTCTATCACTGCAATCTGAGGGGGTGGGGTATTTTCTACTGTAAATACTGACTGAAACTCCTTGTTCAATTCTTTGCAGATCTCTTCATCCGTCTCAGTGATGCTTCCATCCGCTCTCTTTAGCCTTAAAACCTGTTCTTTTACCTTCAGTTTTCCTCTGATAAAGCTGTGGAAAAGCTTGGGATTTTCTTTAGCCTTCCTGGTGATGTCCCTCTCATAATCTCTCTCCGCCTCTCTCCTTTTACTTAGGTAGTCATTTCTTGCTCTTTTGTAGGTTTGCCAGGCATTTATGTTTTTTCTCCTCCTATACCTTTTCCAGCATTTCTCTCTCCACTCCTTAGCTCTTTTACACCCATTATCGAACCATTTCTGTGTGTGTGTGTGTGTGTGTGTGTGGGTGTGTGTGTGTGTGTAGTCTCCGTTGCAAAATGGTAGCGACTGCGACTCTGAGGCGGCAGGTCGAGGGTTCGCGCCCCGTCACGGACTGAGGTTAGTAAGGGCATACACTCAGGGTAACGATTACATCTGCCAAAACAAGTCCTTCGTAAGAAGGCAACCGTCCTAGCCCTTAGTATAAAAGGGAGTTCGTGACGTAAAACCGAATCCATCCATATATATATATATATATATATATATATATATATATATATATATATATATATATATATATATATATATATATATATTTAATTTTTCCTATGTAAATAGGGTCATTTGTATCTAGCTTTTGCAATTTATGTCAATTATTCATTTTATTGAGGACAGTCGGTGGGGATTATCTAATAACCCTTAATGGTAGTACGTGACGTGAAACCGGAACTAACCAAACCCTAATGGTAATAATAAACTATATTGCTTAATCCGTCTTAATTTCCTACGGAGGGACTTTTTTTGTTCTTCTTTTCCTATTAATCAAATAAACACATTAACATTTGTTATAACATGAATCTTATTTTATCCCTTGACCGGGACTCGAACCCAAGACACATAATTACTTTTCCAAGGCGCTACCAACTACACAACTAAAGGTCTAAGAAAAAAGCCAACCTCATAACTAACTGTTTTGTCAGGAATGAACGCATTCTTTCTGAATGCCTTTTTATTCTTATTACAGCTGCTCCCAACCTCACTCATGGCTTTGTTTTCGCATTTTATTTAATTCCTGATAAACAAAGGCATCAATGATAATCAAATAAACACATTAACACGTAATCAAATAAAATATGATTCACATTAACTAATATATGTGAACTCATAAATATTTTACGCCTCGACAAGGAATGGAATGTAAGAGACATAACTACAGTGCCAAGGCGCTACCAACTACACAACTTGAGGTCTAAGATAAAAGCCAACCTCAAAGTTAAATGCTTTGCAAGGAATGAATGCATGCTTTCTGAATGCCTTTTTGTTCATATTGCAGTTTCTCCCAACCTCACTTACTTTTGAATTGCTTCTATTTTCTACCTTCAGTTGTGTAGTTGGTAGTGCCTTGCCACAGCAATTATGTGTCTTAGGTTTGAGTCCCTGTTGGCTGTATCTCTTTGTATTGTACTTTGAGAAGGTGACCTGATTAGGTAACGAAATAAGTGCTTTAAATATTTGCCGCGTTTTCTTTATTAGGCCTTGAAGATTAATCTGATCTAGTGTGATGCATCGAAGAAAAAGAAAGAGCTTATGAGAAATATATGGATAGATAGATAGATAGATAGATATTTAAAGAGAGAGAGAGAGAGAGAGAGAGAGAGAGAGAGAGAGAGGAGAGAGAGAGAGAGAGAGAGAGAGAGGTTCTTATAATCATTTCCGTAATATGGCGTCCTGAAAAATGTCTAAACTTTTCTCACTGAAAAAGGACAAATTGCACATCATCATGACCCCTAAATCTCTCTCTCTCTCTCGTAAGCTCTTTCTTCGTCTTCGATGCGTCACACAAGATCAGATAAATCTTGTCACCAGTAATGTCGTGGATGAAACGAAGTCTCTAAAGACATCAGTGTTGACAGGGTAAGTACGATAACCTGCACGAGCTTTTAAACGCTTTCGATGAAAACATTCGACGCTCGTGAAACCGATATCAAACGGGCCTCGTATTTCTCTCGCTTTTCTCTCCTCGTTGCTAAGGGGATGTTACCTCAATTGATTACGTATAGTACACTCCCTCTGAATGCCTTATACCACGTGAAAAAGTTACAGGCAGCGAATGTTGGGATAGGTTTTCAATATCGCTCTCTCTTGTAAAAAGTCTTGTCCTCCTTCAAATGCATGGCCGGAGACGGTCCCTCGAGTGACTGTGGGACGTAGTGTATAAAGTTGTCCTCCACGATCCCTCTAGGACTTGGTTTATGAGTACAGAGGAAATCCTTCTGATAATCTAATATAACGTTATGGGTTCAAGTTCAGAGTGGACAGGAATTAGAATTATCGTGTACAGAGAGAGTACTAGTAGAGTACTTGTCATTAGTTTCATAAGGCTAGTATTAAATGTGAACATTTTGAAGACGGATTAATATATCAGTTCCCATTTATCGACATAATGATGTCATCAGTATTTTTGGAAGATGTAATATATACATCATATCATCAAAAATCGTCATTTCTGATGGTAATTCAGAAATAGCTTGAATTTTTTTTTATTGCTTTGTTAAGTCTTATCTACATTTTTTTTTCTCACTGTGGACGTTGTCTTTGTCATCGTTTTCAATAAACATGAGTGATCTTTATGTTAATAATGCTTACGTGTCATGGGTTTAGATTGTAGTGGCATAGTGTATTTTCTTTCTATATTTGGAGTGTTGTAGTGGTATGATATATGTCTTCTTTATTTATATATTAATTTATTTATTAATTGATATATATATTTTCACTTTATTTATTAATAATTTTTTTGTTGTTGTAAAGTGATCCCTTAATTTTGCTTCTTTTTGTCATAACGAACTGTACATTGTTTTGGTTTTCTGTTTTTATGGCAACACTGACTCTGTATTGCCGCCTTTTTCGTGTAGTGTGATATTTTTGGTCTGTTCATTTTCTATACATAAAAATTGCTTCATAATTATGACTTTGGCCTATTTTGTTACCTTAAATGATATTGTGGTAATCTTGATATCTTGTCAGACTGAACTACAAAGTGGTGACCCCGGAGTGACTAGATATAAGAGTGACAAGATAGGAGTGACAAGATATTTGTAATTGACAAGATAGGACTTTGTAGTTCAGTCTGACAAGATATCAAGATTACCACAATATCATTTAAGGTAACAAAATAGGCCAAAGTCATAATTATGAAGCAATTTTTATGTATCGAAAATGAACAGACCAAAAATATCACACTACACGAAAAAGGCGGCAATACAGAGTCAGTGTTGCCATAAAAACAGAAAACCAAAACAATGTACAGTTCGTTATGACAAAAAGAAGCAAAATTAAGGGATCACTTTACAACAACAACAAAATTATTAATAAATAAAGTGAAAATATATATATCAATTAATAAATAAATTAATATATAAATAAAGAAGACATATATCATACCACTACAACACTCCAAATATAGAAAAAATACACTATGCCACTACAAGATCAGTTTGAGAAGACCAAGTGGAACATAAGGACTGCACTCCTGTTAGTGGTTTATTGCGGTTTCTCCTTATGGATGCCTCACTTTATAATTGCATTCACATACCCATCCATGAATCATGGATATTTATGCGGGAGCACACTTAGGATCGAAACTATTGCACATGGTATTCAATGGATGTAAAATACCTGAGGTGTGAAGGGGCATCGACAAGGGCAAACTCTTCATGATCCTGCTTAGTAGGTATTCACTAGGCTATGCTTCAATTGTCATCATAAGAGAGAGAGAGAGAGAGAAGCATTGAGGGGGGTCATGATGATATACCATAATATTTCCTCTTCCAGCAAGACTCAGACTTCTTTTTCATGACGTCAGTTTGAGGAAATATTTATGAATTATCGTGTATATATATATTATATTATATATATATATATTATATATATATATATATATATATATATATATATATATATATATTATATATATATATATATATATATATATATATATTATATATATATATATTATATATATATATATATATATATATATATATATATATATATATATATATATATATATATATATATATATATATACTTTAAGTGTGAATGACATATATAAGTATCATATAAAATATTAACCGATCAGGAAACGGGGAGTTACGAGTATAGGTTTGTTTCCCGTGTGTGTGTGTGTGTGAGAGAGAGAGAGAGAGAGAGAGAGAGAGAGAGGGAGAGAGAGAGAGAGAGAGAGAGTAACATAAAGGCGAGAAATTAATTTTCTTTATTTCAACCCTTATAATGTTATGCCTACCAAGCTGTAAAATCGAATTCTCCCTGACATTAAATCTTAAAAAAATTGTCTGTAATAACTGCATAACGTAAAAGAAGAATAAAAAAAAAAGTAGAGAAATTAAGCCGAGAAAAAGTAAGTATGACAGAAAGACAATTATAATGTCATGATGGCGCAGCAGTTTTTATTACTGTCGTATATACAGATAAGAATTATCGATAACACCCAACAAGTTTTATTTATTTGTGAAATTATTGTTAGTCTTATGCATTATTTCTTATGTATATTTTCATACTTCCCGTATGGAACTTGAAGTCATTTATGTCTACTTTCGAGGCCTTAATCTCACGAGCACATTGTACCTTATTTAGGCCTTGTCCTTAAGCTGCTACATTTTCTTCTTATTGGTTTCTTGGTGTCCGGGGCCGATAAGGGCAATTTTCTTTGCCCGTCACAGTGACACTACTTTTTCAATAGATCTGCGGACACTTCTTTGCGACAGAAGCCACTACATTCCCTCCTGTTAATTAAGAAGTTATGTAAACGTAGTGTGCTAAATTATATTAGAAAAAGAAAAGTTGTTATTAAAAGTAGATAAAAGACAAGTGGTGAAGTTACCAGGAAACGTACAGAGTTAATGATAAGATAAAACTAATCAAGGAAAACTCCCAAGTCACTATGAGAGCTATACTACTACTACTACTACTTTTTAAATGAAGGAAACACCTCATCCTTGTAGTTCGAATAGGATACCGGGCTACTGTATAATTATTCATGTCTCATTGACTGTGAAGTAATATGGATAACCTCTCGAGAACCCACTTTCCTTAATTTTTTCAAATTTTATTAAACTTCTGTGTTCAACCTCTTTTCCTAAGTCTCAATTCAGGAACTGCATATCAAAGTCTAAATATGTTTTACCTTTTATGCTCTATTGTTTGGCTTTGTTCCAATGAGGCAAGCGTAGTATAGAACTTAACATAGCAAAACAGATGTAGAATCTCAACCATGTAGTAAAGAGACCCTTTTTTCTATACTGAATTCGGCAAGTCCGAAAAAGAAGATTTTTGCCTAGAGTCGTGACTCCCTATGCTATAAACACTAAAGAGTGAGTGATCCCTGTCCAGTGTTGTTGATACTTTCATAACACTGCCTAATTGTCTCCCTTTTTTTTAAACTTATTTATTTATTTATTTATTTATTTAAGCTCTTAATGGTAATGGCATGGGGGACAGTAGGTCAAAAATTCTTATAACAAAGAAAGCTTTCTGATGTTTCCATAATCTTCTGGCACTTATGTTAACTCATGCCCCATACGACTTGTAAGATGTCTGGTGATACATATTTCTTTCAGTAAATGGCTGAATGATGGGCACAGTTGTTACATCCTTTTAGGCAAGTACCTTAGTAATTGTATCCAGGACTGCATCTTGTCCTATACACACAAATCCTCCTCTAGGGCATACATGATCTTCATCAAAAGAATTTCTGCATAGGCACACATCAGGTAGACCCTCAATTGGTCATCCATGCCATAGAGTAATGACATCTGCATATTTGTTCGATAAGATTTAGACCTTTTGCCTTGATTGGTAGCAGTTCATGAAGCTGTTTTGCCTACTCACTGTGACGACTCTTGGAATTTTATATCTTAATTTTTGAATATCATAAGCATTGATATCTGCTGATGTATTTTATACTTGAATATGATCAGCCAAAGATGATGTCATTCATGTGGAATTTTCGTAATCAGTAAGGGTTCTTGACAGCAAAGTAAGCAGCCTTTCCTCCACATCAGTACACATGTGTCCTCTTGAAATAGCTGAGAAGAATTATTATTTAATACTTAATTCAATAGTTGTGGTTGTTTTTCACGGTCAGATACGAAAGTGGTTTATGTAGCATGAGGTTCTAATTTTGAAAATTTTGTCAGCTTGCAAACCTCCGTAGGCCATTCTTCTACTCTTGCTTGAATAAAATTAGCCTTTAATATTTGTGATTCAGAAATTGCTCCCAATTGACACTCTCCAAGTTCAGTTTATTTCAATATTTGTAGAATCAAATGTATATATTACTACTTGTAATAGCTTAGATATTACTACTAGGCATTTCTTTCTTGCATATGGGTAGAGTTCAAACTCCTGTCCTCTATCTCTATGTCAGACCATTTCTTCTCTCTTCTATCAGCTCTACCAGCAACCCACAGATATCTGCATAGGCAGTATATTTGACACAGGTATTCTAATAATCAGTCTTGCATAAAAGAGCAGAGAGATATGTGGCATTCATATGGACGTGAACTGGGTCACCCTGAGTTGTTCCTTCAGATGATTTTCTTGTGGCATTTTTTCTTCTGGTTCCTCTATTAATGCAAAGGTTTCTTAGGTTTCCATAAGTGTTATTTGCATATTGTGCAAAAGTTTGACATTTAACAGATGTTATTCCATATTATTATACTTTTAATTGAGTCAAAAAGTAGTTATTGCATCCAGTAGAAGGACAGCATCTACATTGTCCACTTTAAAGATATTCTTCATGGCAATATGACCTGCCTACACGTCAGTATGTTTCAGCAAGTACCCATAGTGCTTGCATTCCTCCATCCCTTCTCCTTACAGCATTCATTTACTGTATTTTATATAACTATCAAATTTATATGATTGTCAGATTAAATAGTTTCATGATAGTATTGAAAAATGTAAACACTGAAGCATGTTGGAGAGACGACAACCTGTAAAAAAATAATCAATCGCGTTCACAAAAGCTAAGCATTGAAGACAATACATGTTGAAAACGATTACGTTTAAAATTACTTTATCATCCACATTAGGAAAATTTATTCACGTATTCTGTCCTCCCCAATTTCAGGGGGGCATTGGGCTATGCAACTAGTTGAAAGTGGGCACTACACAATAAAAGGTTAAGAACCACTGCCCTAGACGAATAAATTACTTTATTAAGCCACAGAGTTCATCACAATTAACTGGGGGCCTGTCCAGGATATTTCCTCATTATAATGACCGGGAGCTTATTATTCTGTCTGGGATTTATTCTCATTATACTGTCCGGGAGCTTTTCATTATACTGTCTGGGATTGTTCTCATTATACTGTCTGAGAAATTCTCATTATAATGTCCTGAAGCTTCTCATTATAATGTCCTGGAGCTCCTCAGTATACTGTCAGCGATTTATTCTCGTTATACTGTCCTGGATAATCTTTCTCATAATTCTCAACGAATATAATATGGTGGAAAAGTGGTGGTTGACTGGTTGTATATTTGTAACTGGCTCATTGTTTTTTCAAGCCCTACTTTTCTTATTTTTGTGCTTGCATCTAGCATTCACATTCCAAGTATTGTACAGTCTTCAAAATCAGCAATCATATCTGTTAGAGTTGAGGTATAATTAATTATTATTGTCTCTTATTATTTATTCTGATTGCTTTCTTCTTTATATTTATTTCCTATTAAATAGAGTTTAATTCTCTTGTTTTGAAATTCTTGTACTTATACTTGATTCGTTTATTGTTTATGCCCGGATGAGTGGATTGTTTTGCTTATATCAGCTTCAAGAATAAAACCTCACGTCTGGGATTTATTCTCATTATACTGTCCGGGAGCTTTTCATTATACTGTCTGGGATTGTTCTCATTATACTGTCTGAGAAATGCTCATTATAATGTCCTGAAGCTTCTCATTATAATGTCCTGGAGCTCCTCAGTATACTGTCAGCGATTTATTCTCGTTATACTGTCCTGTATAATCTTTCTCATAATTCTCAACGAATATAATATGGTGGAAAAGTGGTGGTTGACTGGTTGTATATTTGTAACTGGCTCATTGTTTTTTCAAGCCCTACTTTTCTTATTTTTGTGCTTGCATCTAGCATTCACATTCCAAGTATTGTACAGTCTTCAAAATCAGCAATCATATCTGTTAGAGTTGAGGTATAATTAATTATTATTGTCTCTTAATATTTATTCTGATTGCTTTCTTCTTTATATTTATTTCCTATTAAATAGAGTTTAATTCTCTTGTTTTGAAATTCTTGTACTTATACTTGATTCGTTTATTGTTTATGCCCGGATGAGTGGATTGTTTTGCTTATATCAGCTTCAAGAATAAAACCTCACGTTTATTATGTGTTTATTATTTGACCCAAGCGTAAAATGAATATTCTTAGGACCCAATATTTTTGGCGACAATCTGTCTGGATTGAATCTCAATGCATTGAAGTTGTTTTTGACCAGTTATAACTGCCGATTTTCAAGAGATAAGTGGGATTTGTAAATCCTATACTAGGTGTGAAATCAGCAAATTTTTGATAGGCTACCCTATGCTGCCTATTGCTCCTGTTAGTCTAGTAGGCTTACGTGGATTGAGGTAATGAAGATTGGTTTTTGTTGTTTTTGGAGAATACTTCATCTATTACTTAAGCTAGGCTAACCATGGCTAGCACAAATGCAGATATTGTGCCTTTTAATCCCCAAACTAATGAGCTTTGATGTGTGGTTGTTCATGCTTGAGGCCCATTTTGCCTACAGTGGTATAAGTGAAAGTGCTACAAAGAAAAATTGCTAGCTTGTTTCACTAGGAAGTAAAGTATATAGCACTCTAGCTAGTCTGTGTGCCCCAGATATACCTCATCCTAAGAATTTTTCTGATTTAATAGAGATTTTGGAAGGTCATTTCATTGTCAAGCCTTCTTATCACAAAAACTTAATACAATTTCAGCAAAGAAAAAAGAAACCTGGTGAAAATCAGCATAATCTTTATGCTGATCTCGAAGCACTTGCCGAAGACAGTAATTCTGGCAATCAGTTTGATGCTTGGATCCGCGATCAATTGTTTATGGCTGTTGCATCAGAAGTAGATTTTCCTAATTTAGCAGCAGAAATCTAAACTTGCAAACTATGATTTCTTCTGCCACACTGGACAGTATATTAAATCTGAAAAAGGTTTTTGCAGTGAAAAACTTCCTATTCAAGTGAATGCTTTGAATATTAATTCAAAAAGACCTAGACCTACTCCTACTCCTAATGGTACAAGAGAGGCAAGTTGCTGACTTTGTGGTTACCCTCACCATATTGAGGACTGTTGTTTTTCTCATCTACCTTGTTCAATGTGTAACAAAAGAGGACACTTGAAAAACCTTTATCGTTTTAATAAGAAAGCTTCCCAGGGTTCTAAGTTTCTCAGAGTTCCGAGAACCAAAAGTATGGTGACGGAAAAAACAGCCATACCACTTTGTCAGAATACCAGAAAGGGTAAGAAAAAAGCTAATGTAGTTTTTGAAAAAACCTTACTTGAGGAAGATAGTGATGTAATCAGTTATTAAATTTAAATGAATCTGCTCCAGTAGGGAAAGAAACAGGATTTTTAGTGTAGAAAATAACCCTACTGTAATAACCAACATTAATTTACACTTATATGGAAAAGACATTCCATTTGAAGTTGATAGTGGTGCTGGAGTTTCTGCTTTAGGTTGCAAGTGGGTTCAGTGCTTAGCTTTACCTATGCAGAATTGTAATAAAAAAACTAAAAGCTTATGGAAACAGTAATGCTAATGTCATGGGAAAAGTTTATTTGAATGTTGTTTATAATGATTTCAGTATAAGATATGGATTTTATGTTGCTGACAATTATAACCCAAACTTGTGTGGTAGGGGTTTAATGTCTAAGAATGGAATTGCTTTGACAGGTGTTGTTTATTGTGAAAATTAACTAATAAACAGTGTAATGGGTGCTAGAGCTCACCTAGATAAATTTTCAGCTGATTCAAAAGTGCCATTTACGAGCATAGTACCTAAGGTCAATCTTAAAGGTAATGCAGTAACAAAATTTCAGTGCCATTTCTTTATAAGATTCCCATTGCTCCAGTATTAAGAGCAGATAAGAAATTTATGAGGATTTGTGGAGATTTTAAAGAGTTGAATCAAAACAATGTTTGTGATAAATATCCAATTCCAAGGGTAGATGAGATTCTATCAGTAGTTGGCAAGAGTAAAATATTTTCTAAAATTGATCTTCAAAATGCATACTTTCTATTACCAGTTGATGATGAAAGCCAAAAAGCTTCTTGTAATAAATACTCATAAAGGTTTTTTTTTTTTAAATATAAAAGACTTCCTTTTGGTTTGGCATCATTGCCAGCATTCTTTCAAAGATTTATTTATCAGATTTTGATGAATATTGGTGGTGTAGTAGCCTTTTTAGATGATATTCTTATTGGAGGACAAACACAAAATGAGCATGATGAAAGACTAGACAGGGTTTTGAGGGAATTCCAAAAGCACAATGTAGCTATAAATAAAAAGAAAACTGTTTTGAATACTGATTCTGTTGAGTATTTAGGCTATGTCATTTCTGGTGAGGGAATTAAACCATCACCAAAAAACTTGAAGCTATTTTGGCAGCACCCCCTCCAAAGTCTGTCAGTAATGTGCAATCCTTTTTGAGAATGGTTACCTTTTATAGCAAATTTGTAAAGAATTTTTCTAATACTCTGTCTCACTTATATGATTTGTTGAAGAAAAGTGCCAAATTTAAATGGTCATCTGTAGAAGCTAATGCTTTCAATAAGGTCAAAGCAGAGTTATCCAAGTCAGACTTTCTTGCTAATATTAATTGATATCATCCAGTAATTGTAGAAGTAGATGCATCTCCAGTGGGCATTGGTTGCATTTTGATGCAGGAAATGCATGGTATAAAAAAACCACTCTGTTTTGCTAGTAAAAAGTTATCATCTGCAGAATTAAATTACTCTTAGTTAGACAAGGAAGCTGTGGCTTTGGTCTATGCTGTAAGCAAATTTAAATATTTTTTAGTTGGGACATAGATTTATTCTTAGAGCTGATCACAAACCATTACTTGTATTGTTTGGTAGAGCCCAACAGATTCCTGTAAATGCAAACCCTGGAGTGCAGCAATGGGCTTTGCTTTTGTCACAGTATGATTATGACTTAAATTTTAAAGCAGGAAAAGATAATGTTGTTGCGGATGCACTTAGTTGGTTGCCAGTGCTGGATTCTAGTTTGGATTCTAGTACCCCTAATGAATATGTTTATGTTATATGAGCTTTGAGTAATCAAGACATTTCTTTTGAAAATGTTAAGGTTTTGACTAGAAGTGACCCTGTATTAAGTAAGGTTTTTCAATTTGTGAAATTGGGTTGGATTAATGACCCAATAATGTCTGATTACTCTTTTGTCAAATCAGATTTAAGCATTTATGATGGTATTCTTTTGTATCGGAAGCATGTAATTATACCTGCTGATATGCGAAGCACAATACTAGAACAGTTGCATGTAGGTCATAATGGCATCAATGCAATGGAATCAGAAGCACGTAATTGAATTTGGTCGCCCAAATGGGACCAGGACATTTCAGAAAAACTAAATTTTGGGAATTTTGTTTTAAAAATTTCCAGATTCCACAGTCAGCAGTATTATCCTGGTCAGAAACTGGGAAACCTTGGTGTAGGTTACATATAGACTATGCTGGCCCAATTGGAGAATCTTATTTTTGGATAATTCTAGATACCCACACAAAATTTATGGATGTTCATGTTACTAGATCTACCACATCAGCAGTAACTATTGCTAAGATAAGGCAGAGTTTTTGTAATTTTGGATTGCCAGAAATAATTGTTTCTGACAATGCTCCTTACTTTGTGTCTGAAGAGATGGAGTTTTTCCTGCGTAAGAATGGCATTAAACACATTACACCTGCTCCTTATAACCCTTTTTCTAATGGCTTAGATGAAACGGCTGTAATCTTTCAAAGAGGGTCTTAGTAAATTTACTGATGGGGATATTAATACCATAGTATGTAGGTTTTTGTTTAATTATAGAAGAGCTGTACATTCCTCCACTGGGAAGGCTCCAGCTTATATGATGCTTAACCGTTACTATCAGGGAACTGTAGAAAAATTAACCTCAAGAAAAAAGAGAGAAGGCATTGTAGAGAGAATGTTAATTTGAAAAATCAGAATAGATGTTGCAGTTTTTGTTAAAAAATATAGCCGAGGTAAGCCTTGGTTAGAAGGTAATATCTTAGAAGTACTTGGTGTTCGTAACTACAATGTACAACTTAAAAATTTTGGCAATATAGTTTGGAAAAGACATTCACACCAACTTATGCTTAGATTTACTCCTAGTGTTGAAGAATGCATTTTTTCCAAGTAATAATTAGAATTATGGTGGTACTTGTAAGCCAATTTTGCCTTCTACTCCAACTAGTCTTACATCAAATTCTGATGTGATTAATGAACCAGAGAGCAATGATGTAATTCCTAATAGCATAGTTGAGATTTCTGATATTTCCATGCATGCTCCCATGACAGTGCCAGAACCTGTACGCTTTTGAAGGTCTTGTAGAACTATAAAACTGCCAGAGCGGTTAGATTTGTAAAGTAGGTACATCAAAGTTAACTAGTATTATAATTATAACCACTTGAATATTGAAAATAGAAGTTAAATTTTTCTATGGGAATAGGAAATGTTAGAGTTGAGATATAATTAATTATTATTGATTCTTATTATTTATTCTGATTGCTTTCTTATTTATTTATTTATTTATTTATTTATTTTTATGATTGTGACACCAGGACGGGCCAAAAAATTATAAAATAAAACAGCCCTCATCGGGCCTGGGCACGAAGAATACATAAAGTAAAGAGACACAGAGATGGAGAGTGTAATGACTTGTCAGATGTGAAGGGAAAATAAAAGATGTGCGATGAATATCCAAGAATATTCAGTGTAGCTGTAGGCATAGAAAAAGAACCGTAACTGAAGGAAGACTTAACATCAAACTGTCCTAGACAGACCTATTTAAGTTCAAAAAACCTTCAGCTGTAGTATTGCAACGGGCGGCTAGTGCCATAAGCCAACCTACTACATGATGTAAGATGTGTAGTCATAGAGTTTTACAACCATCTTCTTATCTTGAACAGTACTATTGATTGTTCTCTGTCATTTATGTGATTTGTTTTGTTTTAGAATTTATACTCTTCTACAAATAAAATAAAAGCAGATACAGTATAGTTGTGTATACATATCCACCCCACTTCATCTCCATAACATTAACAACGAGAATGGAATATGTATTATCATGACTACACATCATACATAATTATAAAGCTTCATAGAACTTTACAACCATCTACTTATCTAGAACAGGTAAGAAACTGCATTTATTTCCTATTAAATAGAGTTTAATTCTCTTGATTTGATATTCTTGTACTTATTGATGTCCGAATGAGTGGATTGTTTTGTTTATATCAGCTTCAAGAATAACATTTCTTGTTTATTATATACAGTTAACCCTCGCTATATTGCGGTTCACCTTTCGCGAATTCGAGCTTTTTTTTTTTCTTGGTATATGCGAGAATATTAAAATATTAAAATTTTCAGTATATTCATTATTTTATTGAAATTTTATTTTTCATTATTTTATTGATAAAAAAAGTATTTTCCAGCCTAAGTCTATAAAACAGTAAAAAATAGTAAAAACATAAATTTAAACATGTAACTCTGCACCATAGAAAGTACGATACCAGTATCAGCGCTTCAGAAAACACAAAGAGTGGCACCTACGTGAGCTAGCACATATTGAAATTTCCAGTGTTTTCATTATTTTATTGATAAAAAAAGTATTTCCTAGCCTAAGAATAATAAAACAGTAAAAAATAGTAAAAAAAAAAACATAAACTTAAACATGTAACTCACAGTATTGCATCATGTAAAATACGATACCGGTATCGGCATTTCAGAAAACGAAAAGGGTCTCACCTACGTGAGCTAGTACATATTAAAATTTCCAGTATTTTCATTATTTTATTGATAAAAACAGTATTTCCTAGCCTAAGAATAGCACTGCACCATGTAAATATTGTACAATAGCGTACACTGTATTGGCATCTTGGAAAACGCAAAGGGTCGCACCTACGTGACATAGTACATGGGATGCTATTCGCTGAAAGGGTGGGAGATGACGAATCACAGAATTGTTTTTCCGTATGTTCTGTATCATGGGGTCTGCTTGGCTTTTTGATTGAAGCTTGATTCTCCCACCATCTTCCATTTTCTAGCTTCACTTGTTCAGTCTACTCACATGTGCACCATTCATGTTGTGCTTCTTAATACGTTGTGCTTGTGATTTTGTGAAACTATCGTTTTTCAACCTCTGCAATGCCTCCCAAGCGTCCTTCATCTTCTACGGCTTCTGGTAGTGAGCCTAAGCGGCAAAGGAAGATGTTGACCATAACAGAAAAGGTAAAACTGTTAGATATGCTGAAGGAAGGAAGAAGGTTCGCGTATGTCGGCCTCCGTTTCGGCATCAACGAATCTACTGTTCGATACATTAAAAAGGACGAGGCATATATCAGGAAAACAGGGACTATTTCTTTTAATAAAACAGCGAAGAAGGTCGTAACACCCTGCAATAAGATAATAGTGTGGATGGAATCTGCTTTGGCCCTGTGGATTGCTGTTGCAGGAAGAAGAACATCAGCTTAGACACCAATAGCATGCAAACAAAGACGAAGAAGCTGTACGAACCCGACGATGACAGTGGCGACCGTGAGGAGGAGGAGAGAAAAGAAGATATCGATGACCCAGAACCAGGACACTCCAGCGATTCTCCACAAAGGAAACAATCGTTCGTTGCAAGCAAGGGATGGTTCACCAAATTTGAAAAAGGCTGTGGCCTAAAGAGTGTTTCGGTGCATGGCGAAGCACCCTATGCAGATACAGTTGCAGCTGAAGAATATATAAAGAACGACTTCAAGAAAATTATTGCTGAAGGCAAATATGCTCCTCAGCTAGACTTTAACATGGATGAGACTGGCTTATTTTGAAAGAGAATGCTGTCTCGCACTTTTCTCTTCAAGGAAGAAGCTAAAGCCCCTGGATTTAATGCGCACAAAGACCGGGTTACCCTTGTCATGTGCGGGAATTCTGAGGGCTTCTTGTTAAAGCCCGGGCTTATCTACAAGTCAAAGAACCCTAGGGCTTTGAAGAACAAGAATAAGAATCTGCTGCCAGTGTATTCGATGTATAACCCTAAGGCCTGGATCACGGAAAGCCTCACATCGGACTAGTTTCACCAATGCTTTATCCCTGAGGTCAAAGTTTATCTTGCAGAGAAGGGCCTTGAATTTAAAGTCCTTCTTTTGATGGATATTTCTGGTGGCCACGCAACTGATCTCGAATATGACGGTGTTGAAGTAGAATTCCTGCCACTGAATACGACATCACTGATTCAGCCTATGGATCAAGGCGTTATTCGTGCATTCAAGGCCCTCTACACACGAAATGCCCTGGCAAACCAGATGGACTCCATGGCTGCAGACAAAAAATTCGTACTGAAGATGTACTGGCGTAACTACACGATTGCTATATGCCTTCAAAATATTCAGAATGCAATAAAAGAGATGAAGCTGGCCACAATCAATGCCAGCTGGAAGAAATTGTGGCCCAAAGCCATCTAGGATTACAAGGGATTTGCTCCTGACAAAGTCCATAACTCGGCAGCTGCGAAAGCTCTGAAGTTGGCTGCATTTCTAGGAAGAGAAGACTTTAAGGATATGACTCACAAAGATGCGAATGAATTGATCGACTGCCACTCGCAGCCTTTGACTGATGAAGACTTGGAGAAAATGACAAAATCAGCGAGCGAAGAAGAGGAAGAAGAACAACCAGAGGAAACGCACAAATATATCGAAGAACCTGGCCTTATGCTCGAATGTCTGGCAACCATGTATGAACATGTGAAAGCATTCCAACAACTGTCACAGGAGCATGACGATAGTATGGTTCGTTTGGTGACCTTCTGCAATATTATCGACGATGCCATGACTCCTTACAAAACCATCTTTGCACAAAAGAAGAAATAGCGACAGCAACTCCCCATTACCATGTTCTTCTCTTGCAAAAAGCAGCTGTAAAGCTGTCATTGGCTGCGGAATAATCTCCTCTGGAGAATGTACACGTCATCATCATCTCATTCACGGTAAGTTTACCTATCACGTTCATATAAATTTACTCTTGCAGGCTGTTATTATTAAAGTATATATTTTTTGACCCTAGCATAAAATTAATGGACTTAGGACCCAATAGTGTCTTTGGCCAGTTAAAATTAGTTGTAGTTTCAATCCTTAGTATGTTTTAACACAGGTGAATATAGTATCTCCAGTCTCGTGAAGGAAAAGGGTGCAAGGATCATCACTTCATTTCCCTATCTTTACTAATACAGCTATTTAGCTAATTGTCAAAGAGCAGCCTTGGTCAGTTGACCACCTCACCTAACATGCTTGCTATTAGCATTAACATTCCAAGTATCTGTCCAGATTTCGAAACTAGTCGAAATTTGTTGCTACTAGTAACCATGTCTCTGAACAGTATAAGTAGTTGTCCTCTCACAGAAATAGTTAATTGTCAAAGCTAAAAAGCGATCATATACTTAACCTAAATGTCAAAGCACAGCCTTGGTTGGTTGATCACATCACAATATGTGCTAAAAAGCGATCATATATTTAACCTAATTGTCCAAGCACAAATTTGGTTAGTTGACCACCTTGTTATTTGCTCTAGTCTAAGCACCACCTTGGTTAGTGTAATCACCTTATTCACTCTCAAATAACGAGAGTATAATCAATTATATTTAATATTATACTGTATACTTTGACCATCATATTTCATAATGTTTCTCAGCTAGCTTAGCTATAGTTTAGTCATTTGTTAAGTTATACTTACATATGAAGCAAGGGCTTAACCCTTTATATTGAACTCTTACTGTCAGATAGTTATAGGTTAAGAGGCTACTTTATAACTGTGTCGAAGTTATATTAATTTAATATGGCTGCTTTAGATGCAAAGGAGTTTGAACAGGATCCTGTTAAGTTCATTGTTACTCTTCAAGATGCTTCTAAAGCTGAGCTTAACTATTTAATGGTTAAATGGGCCATTCATGTAAGAGTATTGATACTAAGAAACAGCTAAGCGTTAGATGATTCTGCATTATCATACAAATCTCAAAACATAGAAGAAGAAGAAGAAGATGAAGAAAAGCCCAGTAACATTAATCATGCTCTTGCATTAAAGCAAGCTTAGGTAAAACTAGAATTAGCAAAAGTTAAAGCTCAAGAAAGCGATATGCGAGAAACAAGAAAACGAATGCCAGAGACAAGAAAACAAACATCATCAACAACATAACTTGAAAGAGAACGAATGCCTAAGACAACACGACTTAGCTAAAGTTGAAAAAAACGAGTGCCAAAGGCAGTACGACTTAGATAAGGCTCAATAAAATGAACGCCAAAGAGAGCACAAGCTTAAATTAGCTGACATTTAAGCTCAACAATCTCTGTTTTCCTCTTTGTTTGATCTGAATAGAAATATTATATAGGTTCCACCTTTCATCGACTCTGACCCTGAAGGCTATTTGAAGCTCTTTTAAACAACTGCTAATCATCATGAATGGGCTCTTAAATGGTGGGTTTGTCTTTTACAACCAAAAGTAACAGGCAAAGCTGGAAGTGAGATATTAACTTTTTTTCTGAATTTAATGACTATGAAGATGTTAAATAGGGTGTCTTGGATGCTTATATAGTTACAACTGAGGCATACCGGCAAGCTTTTTGGCATCTGAGTGAAGCATCTAATATGACATATTTGGATTTAGCAGCTGAGGAGCTTGAAGCTTTTGATAAGTGGGTAAAGAAGGCCAAAGTAACTACCTGTAAGGAACTACAAAAATTAATTGCATTTGAAGAATTTAAGAGGAAACTCCCCAACTCTTTGATGATATACCCAGCAGACAGTAAAGAAATGGATCTCATGACAGCAGCTATATTGGCTAATGAGTATTCCTTCATTCATAAGAGTGTAACCTGCACAGAGACTATTGGGTTCTAGGTAAACTAAAATATATTGTCGTAAGGCAATTAAAGATGCCTATAGCCTCACAAGGCATTTCAGAGATACCTATAAGTGCCGGGTGGCAGTGACGCACTCGATTCCCACCGATAGCAATGAGTAGCTACAGAGAGTCAGTCAGAGATCAGACCTTGTCAGGGGCAGATGTAACATCCACAGCTTAGTTGTTTCCCCCTTGGGGGCGGGAATCTGGAATCGTTTGTGACAGGAACTGTAGGACTTGGAGCTCTGAGGAATTAATTGTCAATCTAGAAATAAACCAATATAAAGAAGATGCTTATCTGTCATCACCAACCATGCTACCAAAAGAAGAAAAACACCACAATTATTGGTGTAAAATAGTGGGATGAAAATCGCACCACATTGATGACACTCTGTGGGATAATGTTCACACCACAATATAAAAAAACTTGAGCTTTATACTTGAAGCTGGTATAAACAAAAAAGCCACTCATCCGGGCATCAAAAATACACAATTCAAGTATAAGTACTTGAATATCACAATAAGAAAATTAAACTCTATTTAATACGAATAAATACTAATAAGAAAGCAATCAGAATAAATAATAAGAATCAATAATAATTAATTATACCTCAACTCTCACGTTTCCTTTTTCCATAGAAAAAAAAATAAACTTCAATTTTCAAAATATTCAAGTGGTTATAATGATAATACTAGTTAACGTTGAATATATACCTACTTTATAAATCTAACCACTCTGGCGTTTTTATAATTCTACCAGACTTACGAAGGGGACTGGTTCTGGCACTGTCATGAGAGCATGCATGGAGTTATCAGAACTCTCAACCATGCTACTAGGATTTGTATCATTGCTCTCTGGTTCATTAATCACATCAGAATTTGATAAAAGACTAGTTGGAATAGAAGACAAAATTGGCTTAGAAGCACCACCATAATTCTGATTATTACTGGGAAAATATGCATTCTTCAACACTAGGAATAAATCTAGGCATAAGTTGGTCTGAATGTCTTTTCCAAACTATATTGCCAAAATTTTTAAGTTGTACTTTGTAGTTACAAATACCAAGTACTTCTAAGATTTTACCCTCTATCCAAGGCTTACCTTGACAATAATTTTTGACAAAAACTGCATCATCTACATTATATCCTGATTTTTCAAATTTACAGTCTTCTACAATACCTTCTCCTTTTTTTTTCTTGAGGTTTAAGTTTTTACAGTTCCCTGAAAGTTACGGTTAAACATCATATCAGCTGGATCCTTCCCATTGGAGGAATGTACAGCTCTTCTATGATTAAACAAAAACCTACATACTCTGGTATTAATATTCCCATCAGTAAAATTACTAAGACCCTCTTTGTAAGTTTTTACTGCCCTTTCAGCAAAGCCATTAGAAGAGGGTTATAAGGAGCAGGTGTAATGTGTTTAATGCCATTCTTCCTCAGGAAAAACTCCATCTCCTCAGACACAAAATAAGGGGTATTGTCAGAAGCAATTATTTCTGGCAATCCAAAATTACAAAATCTCTACCTTAACTTAGCAATAGTTACTGCTGATGTGGTAGATCTAGTAACATAAAAAAAAATTTGTTTGGGAATCTTCAATTATCAAAATATAACAATCACCAATTGGACCAGCGTAGTCTCTATGTAACCTACACCAAGGTTTCCCGGTTTCTGGCCAGGATAATACTGCTGACTGTGGAGTCTGGAAATCTTTAAAACAAAGTTCACAAGATTTAGTTATTTCTGAAATGTCCTGGTCCAATTTGGGCGACCAAATACAATTACGTGCTTCTGCTTTCATTGCATTGATACCGTTATAACCAACATGCAACTGTTCTAGTACTGCGCTGCGCATATCAGCAGGTATAATTACACTGTTCTGATACAAAAGAACACCATCATAAATGCTTAAATCTGATTTGACAACAGAGTAATCAGACAATATTGGGTCATTAATCCAACCCAATTTTACACATAAAAAACCTTACTTAATACAGGGTCACTTCTAGTCAAAACCTTAACATTTTCAAAAGAAATGTCTTGATTACTCAGAGCTTCTATAACATGAATATATTCATTAGGGGTACTAGATTCCAAACTAGAATCCAGTACTGGCAACTGACTGAGTGCATCCACAACAACACTTTCTTTTCCTGCTTTAGAATTTAAGTCATAATCGTACTGTGACAAAAGAAAAGCCTCTAGCATTTGCATTTACAGGAATATGTTTACCTTTACCAAACAATCTAAGTAATGATTTGTGATCAGTTCTAAGAATAAATCTATGATCCAAGAAAAAATATTCAAATTTGCTTACAGCAGAGACCAAAGCCACAGCTTCCTTGTCTAATTAGGAGTAATTTAATTCTGCAGATGAGAACTTTTTACTAGCAAAATAGACTGGTTTTTTGATAACATGCATTTCCTGCATCAAAATGCAGCCAGTGCCCACTGTAGATGCATCTACTTCTACAATTACTGGATGATTTCAATCAATATTAGCAAGAAAGTCTGACTTGGATAACTCTGCTTTGACCTTACTGAAAGCATTAGATTCTACAGATGACCATTTAAGTTTGGCACCTTTCTTCAACAAATCATATAAGGGAGACAGAGTACTAGAAAAATTCGTTACAAATTTGCTATAAAAGCTAACCATTCTCAAAAAGGATTACACATTACTGACAGACTTTGGAGGGACTGCTTCCAAAATAGCTTCAAGTTTTTTTGGTGATGGTTTAATTCCCTCACCAGAAATTACATAGCCTAAATACTTAACAGAATCAGTATTCAAGCAGTTTTCTTTTTATTTATAGCTACATTGTGCTTTTGGAATTCCCTCAAAACTCTGTCTAGTCTTTCCTCATGCTCTTTTGTGTCTGTCCTCCAATAAGAATATCATCTAAAAAGGATACTACACCATCATTATTCATCAAAATCTGAGAAATAAAACTTTGAGAGATTACTGGCGATGATGCCAAACCAAAAGGAAGTGTTTTATATTTTAAGAGACCTTTATGATTATTTATTACAAGAAACTTTTGGCTTTCATCATCAACTGGTAATTGAAAGTATGCATATTGAAGATCAATTTTAGAAAATATTTTACTCTTGCCATCTACTGATAGACTCTCATCTACTCTTGGAAGTGGATATTTATAACAAACATTGTTTTGATTCAACTCTTTAAAATCTCCACAAATTCTCATAGATTTCTTATCTGCTTTTAATGCTGGAACAATGGGAGCCCAGCAATCACTAAAGCTTACTGGCTCTATAATATCATCAGAAACCAATTTATCTAAAGTATCCTCCACTAATTTCTTATAATGAAATGGCACTGTTTGAGCCTTTTGAAAGGTCGGTACTGCATTACCTCTAAGATTAACCTTTGCTACTATGCTCGTAATTGGCAAGTTTGAATCAGCTGAAAATTTATCTAGATGAGCTCTAGCATCCATTACACTGTCAAAGCAATTCCAATCTTAATCTTTAAATCCCTACCACACAAGTTTGGGTTATATTGTCAACAACATAAAATCCATGCCTTATACTGAAATCATTATAAACAACATTCACATAAATTTTACCCATGACATTAACATTACTGTTTACATAAGCTTTTAGTTTTTTATTGCAATTCTGCATAGGTAAAGATAAGCATTGAACCCACTTGCAACCTAAAGCAGAAACTCCAGCACCACTATCAACTTCATATGGAATTTCTTTTCCATATGCGTAAATTAATCTTGACTATTACAGTAGGGTTATTTTCTACACTCAAAATCCTGTTTTCTTTCCCTACTGGAGCAGATTCATTTAAACTTAATAACTGATTACATCACTTGAACCCTGGGAACTTTCTTATTAAAACGACAAACGTTTTTCAAGTGTCCTTTTTTGTTACACACTGAACAAGAAAGATGAGAAAATCGACAATCCTCACTACGGTGAGGGTAACCACAATGTCGGCAACTTGCTTCTTTTCTATCATTAGGAGTAGGAGTAGGTCTAGTCCTATTTGAACTAATATTCAAAGCATTCAATTGAGTAGGAAGTTTTTCACCACAAAAAACATTTTAAAAATTTAATATTTTGTCCAATGTGGCAGAAGAAGTCATAGTTTGCAAGTTTAGATTCCGCTGCTTAATTAGGAAAATATACTTCTGATTCAATAGCCATAAACAATTGATCGCGAACCCTACCATCAAGCTGATTGACAAAATTACAGTCTTTGGCAAGTGCTTCGAGATCAGCATAAAGATTATGTAGATTTTCACCAGGTTTCTTTTTTCTTTGCTGAAATTGAATTCAGCTTCTGTGATAAGAAGGCTTGACAATAAAATGACCTCCCAAAATCTCTACTAACTCAGAAAAATTCTTAGGATGAGGCATATCTGGGGCACACTGACTGGCTAGAGTGCTATATATTTCACTTCTTAGAGAAACAAGCAAGCAATATTTTCTTTTTAGCACTTTGCTATACCACTGTTGGTAAAATGTGCCTCAAGCATGGACATCCACACATCAAAGCTCATTACTTTGGTATTAAAAGGTCAATTTTCGCATTGATGCTACCCATGATTAGACTATCCTAAGTAACAGATGAAGTAATTTTAAAAAACAACAAACACCAATCTTCATTACCTCAATGCACATAGGCCTATTAGACTAACAGGAACAATAGGCAGCGTGGGATAGCCTATCAAAACCTAGCTGGGTCCAAACCTACCAATAGCCTAACCTAGCATAGGCTTTAGAAATCCCACTTATCTCTTGAAAATCAGCAGTCATCATGGGTCAAAAATAGCTTCAAAGTGTTGAAATGCAATCCAGACAGGCCGTCGCCAAAGATATTGGGTCCTAGGTAAAATAAAATATAAAATAAAATTTGAGCTTTATTCTTGAAGCTGGTATAAACAAAAAAATGTCATTCATCCGGGCATCAACAATAGATCATTCAAGTATAAATACTTGAATATTACAAAAAGATAATTAAAATCTTTTTAATAGGAAATAAATGCTTATAAGAAAGCAATCAGAATAAATAACAAGAAACAATAAGAAATAATTATACCTTAACTCTCACAGAGACTAAAGCTGCTACTCATGTAAATTTCTCCTCAGGTGTTACCTTTGTGACTCACTCTGTCGCACTGTCCTGTACACCTCTCTTTTAGAACCTTTGTAAGAAAAAGGGATATACAATTAAATTTTGCAACGATCCAGATTGCAAACAGTCCCAATATTATAGGCCTCCCACTTCAGCGTTTATAACCCTTGTGAAACAAGACAAGACAGAGAAGTCAGTGTCTCAGGTTGTTCAGGTTACGGATCCTAATGACGTTTTTGTTGCCTTCATATCACAGGGTGAGGTAGCATTGGCTGATGACGCAACAACGATTTCAGTAACTATACTGAGAGATACTGGTGCCTCACAATGTCTTATGCTCAGGGTGTGTTTAACAGGAAGTGATGACTTAGCCGTGATAGATGTCACTTTTCTCTTTTGGAAATTATCTTGCTGGTGATTCTATAGTTCCAAATGTTTTAGTTTTTAAAACTCCTTTACAAGTTTCTCCAACTCGGGAGCTTGAGAAGGACCAACTTGACTTATTCCCTGCTTGTGTTACAACTCGTCTTCAAGGTAAAGATTAAACTTCGGAAGTTAGGACCCCTCTCCTATCAATTTCGAGATCCAAACTATTCCAAAAGAAAAATTGATAAAAGCCCAAGCTCAGGATAATACCTATGTACATTGCTACAGTCAAGCAGTCATGAGTAAAGATGAAATAGTAGAGACTAGCACATATTACTATGGTCAAGGGGCACTCATGCAACTGCACAGACCTCCTAAACTGACTTCAAATGATCAATGGGTTGATAGACACCAGATAGTTGTCTCTTTCAGTCTACAGCCATCAATTTTAAGATTAAGTCATGATGATATTGGAGGTTATCTTGGCATTTCCAAAACTTTCTACAATATCTTGGACAATTTCTTTTGGTCAAATTAAAATAAAGATGTTGACTTTTTGAAAACTTGTCATGTTTGCCAATTGATAGGTAAGGCAAATCCGTCTATAATACCAGCTCCTCTTCGGCCAATTCCTGTAACCACTAACCCTTTTGAGAGAATAATTATTGATAATGTTGGTCCATTATATCCTGCAAAAAACATTGTAAAGCAACTGACAAATATGCTTACTTATTTTGGAAGCCCAAAGATTATTCAAATATACCATGGAATCATCTTACTAGTAATCTCCTAAAGGAAGTTTTGAAAGAATTAGGCATTGAACACAAGCTTTCAAGTGTTTATCATCCTGAATTACAAGGTTGTCTTGAATGTTGGCACCAAAAAATAAAAAATATGGTCAAAAATATTGTTTAGAACATGACCAAGATTGGGACGAGTCCATTCCATTTTGCTCTTTTCCATTAGAGATGCTAGACAGGAAAGTATGGAGTTTGCCCCATTCAACTTATTGTTTTGTCGTCAAATCCGTGGTCCTCTCAATGTTGTTAATGACCAATGGTTAAATGATGAAGACACTCCTCTAACAGTCACCAAGTATATAAAAAACTAAAGAAATACCCTGTTCGAAGTACGTCAGTTATCACTTTAAAAATTAAGTAAGTTACAGAAGAAACTGAAACATTACTTTGATGTTAAATCTCACCCTCATAAGCTTAAGATACTTGGACTTCTTTCCAGCCTGGCTTATCCCCTCTCATCTAAATCTGTTGGCCCTGATAAAGTAGCCTAATCCTTCAAAACAACAACTATCTTGTAGACACTCCAGACAGACGATAGCCTCAACAACCGATACACATTAATGAATTAAAGGAATACCATAGTAGAGATTCTGAGCAGGAGGCTCAAGTAATACCAGTCTGTAATGCAGTAACTGCAGTGTGACAGTATTGATGACATTGAATTAATTACTCAGTTATGTACTAAAGAAGAGGTAAACTCCTGGAAGAAATCAACAGTTCTTAGCAACATGCAGCAACATTATCCTTATTTTTCTCATGATAATGCTCATTCATTACAAACTTTATTTTCTAGGTTTAATGATATTGTGTCTGATGCTCCAAAGCTTTGTCCTTATATTAAGCACGACATACAACTGATGCCGGATACTAGTCCTATGCTACAGCCTGCATACAGGCTTGATCCAAAGAAGGAGATAATGCATGCAAAAGTTGACTATCTACTTCAGCATGGCTCTGCAGCTCCCAGCATTCTCCATGGGTTCCTCCATCTCTATTAGTTTTAAAGGAAAGTGATGGTATGAAACTATGCACAGACTACAGGAAGGTGAATTCTGTTACTGTCATAGATGCATATCATATGCCCAGGAGTGATGATATTACATATCCAGTAGGTTAGGCTTGAGACATATCTAAAATTGATCTTTTAAAGGGCTACAACCAGGTAGGCCTAACAGATTCAGCTAGGGTCACATCAGCATTTATTACCCCTTTTGGCTTATACAAATATATGGTCATGCCTTTTGACGTTTGTAATGCCCCTAGTATATTCCAGAGATTATTAAATTTTGGTGATGAAGTGCTATTGTAAGTTAAGATTAAAGTTGCTTTACCTATTCTCCATTTTCCATAACCTGTTTATAAATGAAGTGCTATATTAATTCTTTAATTGTTGATGACTCACCTTTTTCTCCTAGACAAAGAATCTATTTTATTGTCACAGAGTTCATCACCGCATGAATAGCTGTTTCTTCTTCAACCTGATGTCCAGCACACACATGTATTCCTTGTGGCATTTTTTTTTACATCGTCCTCCATTACTGCCATCATGCATTTTCCAATAATTCTCTTTGAGATTTCTGCAATCCCAGTGTATGTGCTGTTAAAGCATCTAGGTGCTGCCATTTACTTGTTTCCAGTTTTCTGTCCATACTTGCAATAGTCTTTCATAAATCTGTTGCTGTTGATTCAAATTCCTCTTTACTTAACATTGTTTGTCAGTGGTGCAGGTTTAATTCTGAGGGGCCAGCTCCTCCGTGCATTTCCATTGCTTTCCTCCATATCATTGTGACTTTAATAGCCTCAAAGACTCAAGGATCTGTAGCCAGTTCCCTGTTTCGTAGCATCGTCCTGTCATTAGGTGTTCTTGTTTCTACGTGTAGCTCCATTTGCTTCTAATTTATGTCCTCTGTTATAGAAAATGACCAGATACTGGATTATTTGACAGCATTCTGATAGCTAGATTGATTTCTTAGATTTTATCAGATTTCCAAGCTTTCTAGAATATATACCATCAGTATGGATGGTGTTCTGCTGATGAACAGATTACTTTTGCCTTGCTGTAGCTTCTTGTCACTATTTTCCCACTCTTGATTTTTTCAAAAGGGATGCGCGGTTTTTGCGGTACTGAAAGATTTCCCTTTGTTGTGCAGTGTGTGTGTGTTTTATTGAGCAGTAAGTGGAGAAGCCTCATCATAACCTATAAAGAAAATGCTTTATAAGGGACAGCATTACAGTAGTGATTAAGTGACTTCTGTCATTAGCTTAATTATATTTGTTGTGACCTCACATGGGGGGGGGGGCTCAAATACGCTTCATGCTTTCCAGAGCACTATTTCATCATAATTAAAGGTGAAAGGAAAAATTTGAGGACAAAATCCCTGTGGCATTTCACAGGAATTAGTTTTAGGACCACTTTTGTTCCTTATATATGTAAAATGACCTGCCGGAGTTCGCATATGTATTTTTAAGCACGTTTGTAGAATGTGCAAAGATTGTGTAGAAAAGTAATAGACGAAAATAATAGTAGAGAGTGCCAGCAAGTCCTAACTTGTCTGCATGAATGCCAGAAAAATGGCCAATGAGATTCAATACTTCAAAATGCAAAGTCATGAGAATGGGCAAGAGTGCATCAAGACCTAAATTTGGTTACTCAGTAACAGGCACAACTCTAAGAAACAGAGAACAAAAGAGATCTAGTGGTATGTGTATAGGCAGTCTCCGGACATGCATATAAATGGCACAGCGAAGGTAGCATTTGCTATCTTAGCAAACTTGAACGTGGCCTTCAAGCACATGGAATAGGAAATAATTGGCAATATTTAAGTGAAATATGTAAGGCTTAAGCTTCATTATGCAGCATCCTTTTAAAATCCCCTCTTGAAAAATCATATGAGTGCCTTGGAGAAAGTTCAAAGATATTCTATTCTTCAAAGCTTTCACTAAAAAGTTCTTAGCAGTTTAGTGAAGACGATACTATATTTTCCAAAGTATATCTCTCTTTCTTCAACTTTTTGTATAACGAACCTTGCAGTATTATATGGCGTCAAGATGGGTGAGAAGAGGTATGATAGCATGAGGAGTGAGGAGATGGACATATTCTGCCATTAAGAACCTGTGTGAGGAGACGCGCTCCTCGTATATACACTAGTAATATACAATTCCTTACAAAATAAGATCATGAAATGCACCTCTTACTATATTTATAACTAAGAGTAAATAATATAGTGTTGATATTTCTGCTTAGCAGATCGGTATTTTTTTGCCAGAACGGCAATATGGTAATTGGAATAGTACAATACAAGTCACCTGCATGCGAATACCTTACCCGTTTCTGTGACAGCAAATTTGATCACGTCCAACTTCTACCTACTACTACTACTACAACTACTACTACTACTACTACTACTACTACTACTACTACTGCTGCTGCTTTTGCTGCTGCTTCTGTATAAAATGCTGTAGGTGCCCTTGCTGCAGAAAACACTAATACAAATAAAAATTTATTTTATATTAACTATCGTACTGTTAAATATGCTTACATCGAGACACATACGAATGACAATCAAGTTCGCAAATACACACTCTGATGGTATATGTACAGATCATACTTTTCATGATTTCTCTTAAAGATATTTATTGGAAACTGGGCAAATAAACCGATATATTCCAGCACAGCAATAAACAGAGAAAATAGTAGAAATGATGCCCATGAGAAATCTCCCTGCTACAATGAGAAAGTTACTTTATATATCATTGTTTTAACAGAATCGGTGTATATATATATATATATATATATATATATATATATATATATATATATATATATATATATATATATATATATATATATATATATATATATATATATATATATATATATATATATATATATATATATATATATATAATCAACTAAGCACATGACCATATGTGAAAACATGAATCATATTTTACCCCGAGCGGGAATCGAAGATAGGACACATAATTACAGTGTAGTTGGTAGTGCCTTGTCACAGTAATTATGTGTCCTAGGTTCGAGTCCCGGTCGGGGTAAAATATTATATATATATATATATATATATATATATATATATATATATATATATATATATATATATATATATATATGTGTGTGTGTGTGTGTGTGTGTGTGTGTGTGTGTGTGTGTGTGTGTGTTTATATATATATATATATATATATATATATATATATATATATATATATATATGTGTGTGTGTGTGTGTGTGTGTGTGTGTGTGTGTGTGTGTGTGTGTGTGTGTGTATATATATATATATATATATATATATATATATATATATATATATATATATATATATATATATATATATATATATATATATATATATATATATATATATATATAAGCACTTCAAATATTTTTTAGTGTTTTCTTTAATGGGGCTTTTTCTACCATGTAATATATTATATATATATATATATATATATATATATATATATATATATATATATATATATATATATATATATATATATATATATATCAGAGAGAGAGAGAGAGAGAGAGAGAGAGAGAGAGAGAGAGAGAGAGAGAGAGAGAGAGAGAGAGAGAGAGAGAGAGATACTGGCTCTGTTAAAACAATGATGTATGAAGTAACTTGAAGTACAAGCATATTAGGAAGCACATACACACACACATAAATATATATATATATATATATATATATATATATATATATATATATATATATATATATATATATATATATATATATATATATATATATATGGTATGGGTGTATTGTATTCCCTACCAGTGTGGTATTTGTATATCCTATCGTAGCCGGCGGTATAGCAGTTGTGCATTCGTAGTCGTACTCCACTGTTGTGTACTTAATTGTAGTTTCGCTGCCACCTCACAACAGGTCAATTATCACTCGTGCAAGGTGATAATAGATATGCAAAGATACTCAACACAAAGTTATAGTCATAGTCATAGATTTTATTGCCAAATATTTAGTATACATACAGGAATAAATATGTACATTATATTCAGAGCACTAGCCTGCTGAGCAAGAGCTCCTTAGCAGGCAGTTTAATATACATTTCACATAATTTAGAGTAGGACGGCAATAGTTAACAAAAGCTCCAATATAGCAATCTCATACTTATCTTGTAATAAAACGAAACAGTAGCCTGTCCTTAGCCTGGACATAATTTTACACCAATACTGTATTAATACTGGATTAATTATTAATCAACAGCTGCTTGATTTTGCCTAGTAAATAAATGCTGTTTGAGTTTCTTTTTAAATAAAGTTGTGCCAGTTATTGTTTTTAAGTCTTCTGGTAATGCATTCCAACATTTTGGGCCAAAACAGTGAATAGAAAATTTGTACAAGGTTGTTCTCGGCTGTGGACATATAAAATTTATATTGCTACCTCTGGTTCCATGGTTGTGTTGAATAAATCTAAATAATTTTCTGTTATCATTAACATCACTATGTATAATAATAAGACAGAAATATTGTATCAAGTAATTAAATTTAAGCAAGTTTAGCTCCTTGAATAAAGAGGAAGTTGAGTCATATTTTCCACTATATGTAATAGTTCTGATCAGTCTTTTCTGAGTTACAAATACATCCCTTACAATTGACAGCCAAGTACATCCCCAGATGGACAAACAGTATATAATATGAGGATAACACAGGGAATAGTATATGCTCTTTAAGGCCTCATTTGTTAGGTTATGGCGAATTTTATACAAAATTCCACACGTCTTGGACAGTTTTGAGCAGACAGATTGAATATGGTATTTCCAACTTAAATTTTCATCAATAATTACTCCCAAAAATATCTTACAAGCAACTCTTTTAACTTCATACCCATTCATATTAACGTGACCAATATTGTGTACTACAGATCTATTTTGAAATAAGATATAGTCAGTTTTGGAAACATTTAGCTTTAATTTATTAACAGAGACCCAGTTGTTGATTTTTTCTAGTTCACTATTTAAAACAGAATGCAGGTGGTCAAGGTTATTATCATGCAAGAGAAAGTTAGTGTCATCTGCATAAAGAATATATTTGAATTTATTACTGGCATTGGAAATATCATTTATATAAACTAAAAATAACAATGGGCCCAGTATTGATCCCAGTGGTACTCCCCTCTCAATAGTTTGCAACAAAGATACTTTCCCATTACAATATAAGGCTTGTTTTCTATTTGTTTAAGTAGCTCTTAAATAACTGTAATGGTGTTCCCCTAATACCCACACAAGTTAGTTTTTCTATTAGTACATCATGGTCTAACGAGTCAAATGCTTTGGACAAGTCTAGGAAAACCCCTGCAACAAAGTTTTTATTTTCCAAATCTTGATAAACATCACTTGTAAAGTTCATTATTGCTTTTTCAGTGGTCTTATTATTACGGAATCCGTATTGATTTTTGGATAATAGGTTGAACTTTTCAAGGAATTCTTTAAGTCTGTGAACAATCGCTTTTTCAAACACTTTACTTGAAGACGGTAACACTTAATTTATTTAGACTACATTTTTACCTCTAAGCATCAATGCCCCGTCCACTTAACGTAAAGTTATCTCCATGGAATAACTCTTTTTATGACCTCGGTTCAGGCACTTGGTCATGCCTCCACCATTAGGATTACAGAGAAGGGGGAACACCCCATAGCCTATGGTGTGGGGGCATCTAAAACAATATGACTTGCAGCCAATTTGAGCTTGGTCTCAGAGAATAAAAAGGAAACCACGTGAGATTTTTAGCTTGTACATGGGACACTCATGGACATGGTATTTATACATCACTCCCTACGGCCCAGTCCTGAAATACACTATTTCTGGTGAAGCATTAACACATAAAGGATGGCTATCATCTGTTGATTACTTATTATTCTAGACCATAAACAGAGCATAATTATCTAAGTGGATTTTTTTTCTGTATTACATATCAAATTTTCCCTATGATCCTTAATACATACTAAAGTTTCCTGAAAAACATTTCATTATCAAGGGTACTCTCAATATATATAGAACATGTGATTTCAAAAAAAAAAAAAAAAAAAAAAAGACAAACAAAAGAAAAATATATTCTCAAACAATCATTCTAATTATAGAAATTCAATTAGCAAATCAAAAGTCTAATTAAGTATTCACGATTACATTATGTAGCTATCAATGGGTGACAAAATGACTATTATTTATTACAGTAAAGAAAAACTAAGCATTTTCATATAAAAGTCAACTATTCAATAATACACTTTAAAGTAAATAGAAAAATATGTTCTCACAATGATCATTCTAATTAAAGAATTTCAATGAGCAAATAAAAGCTGTCTGAATAGTATTCACAAGTACATTGTGCAGCTATCAATGAGTAACAAAATGACTATTAGTTTATTACAGTAAAGAGAAACTAAACGTTCTCATCTAAAAGTCAGCTATTCAATAATACACTTTAATAGCTAAAAGAAAATAATTAAAAATGGTTATAATACCCAATTAACATAAAAATACAGTTTGTAAGTGACAAATATCTAAATAATTGAATCAATGACACTTTTTATATTAAACCTAGGGTAACTATTTTTCTTATATCTATATACTACTTCTAGGGGAGGCATTGAGGCTTTCTTAACTTAAATCTTATAATCTAGAAATAAAGTCAGGCTTGCTATTCTGAAAAGATAAAGACAAAAGCTTATGCTGTATGTGGTTTCACTGTGGAGAATTTTCAGTTTCCCTTATAGTTTATTCTATGGGAAATATATCTCTCTGACTTTCTTTTATGTTAATAGAAATATTCCATATCCTTTTTTATTTCATCTAAATTTTTCACTTCTTTTGCATTCCCACATTCCCTTTGTCCCCATGAGTCCCTCTTTTTTTGGATATCGCTAGGTACTGTGTCGACCCCACGTCTTTTTCCATCATCCTTTCACTTCTACGCTGTAAGATAGGTCCGGGTTGTAACCATGGCTGGCCCGGGAATCCTGCTTCTTGTGACTGGCCGGACAACAGAAGAGCACAGATATATCTTTCACGTGCCTCTTCCGCCCGAGTTTATTCGAATCTCGAGGCGGTCATATTACCATTTTTCCTCTCATGACACCTATCCCCCTAATGTGCATCTCCCTCTCAAGATCAAATTCTGCAATGTAGAATAGCCAGGAGTAGATTCTAGGGATGGAAAATAGGGCCTAATGTTGCTAATACAAATACAGGAAAGACTAGATATCACCTTTGGGTACGAACAATGGCCGTATGTAAGAACACAAAGGGGATACTGCGCATCCTCTGTATCTGCAATCTCTCTAATGGGTATAGAGGACTGGTATGCAAAAATTGCAGATTGGGGCTGCCTGAAAATAGAGTGGTAATTGTAAAAATTTGTCTATACCATTCAGATAGGTATTCCAAGATAATTAGGATGTAGCTGAGTAACTGATAGATCATCTCTACATGACATTCAAAGTAAAAATGCTAATAATTGTGGTACTACTGATAGTAGTATGAAACTAATAATTATCAAGAAGGACAATGGAGTGATAGGAACAACAGCCATAATAATAATAATAATAATAATAATAATAATAATAATAATAATAATAATAATAAAAATAATAATAATAATAATAAATAAGAATAACATTAAATGATAAGTGAAAATAGCATTTTGAGGCAAGAACAAAAGATCTGTATTTGTATTTCATAATAATGTTCATTTTAAAGGTAATTCTATTGGCCAGTTTCTTTTACCATTTTCGAATTTCTGTTGTAACAATATATATAGTAGTATAGCCACCAACCTTCCTGTTGCCCGGTTTATTAGTAGTAACTCAGATATCCTTGAAAGACAGTTGAAATATGTGGCAGACAAGCTCTCTGCTACTACTCAATTCAAATTATGTCTTATCAGTGTAACATTAATAAGCAAAACTTCATCAAAAATAATAGAGGTAGGTCACATTTACCATCTTCTAACTTATCAAAAAATAGAAGAAGAAAAAATCAACATTCAAAATACTCAAAGTCAACATAAAAAAAAACTTGGCTTCATACATTCAATTACCAATAAAAATATAGAGGAAGGGCTTATCTCACTATGACAGTACTCTTATTTGGCAAAAGAAATGGGCCAAATTGGATTAAGGGACAATCACCTTCTCTCTGGAATCAGCTGTTCAAACTTTTTTTTCTTTGATGTTCTCCCTTGAAGCCTGCAGGTGGGGTAAGATTTTGTTGATTGTAGGTGGTATTCGCTCTTGCAGGCAAATGGGCTTTCCTATTTGGTGAGGAAGTGGGGTGAAATCTTGTTATTGTTGGTGGTATTCACTCTTGAGGGTGATCGGACTTTCCTATTTTGGCCCGCAGGTGAGGTTGTGCAAAACTGTAAAGATAATGGAAAGCATAAGTGTTCAGTTGAGGATTATTAGTTTACATCAAGCAATTTAAATGAATTCCTGTTTTGGAAGTGAGAGAGTTATTACATGGTTATCTTGGTGGAGGGATTTGACTGATGATATTTAGTAGACTGTTTATGTAGTTGTTTGTTGCTAGTCTGATTATGGAGCTAGCAACATAAAGGGCATTTGGATCTTCGCTGGATGTTGCGGAGGCACCAGTTTTCCATCGAATTTCTGAAAAGGAATCACATTCGAGGATGTAGTGGAGCAGTGGATGACACATTGACCGCCGTGCTTCGTCGAAGGTTCTTAGGCAGGGTGATTCGCTGAAGATCAGTGGTGGCTTTGTACCACCAGGTGGAGGGAGAGCCAATGTCCATGCACAGATTTTGTTTAGTTATTAAGGCATTAAGGAGTGACTTGGTGCCTTTATTTTTTATCTGTTGAATCCCAGGAGGCAGGGATATTTGGATTTCTGCTCTAAGAGTGGCTTGTTTGGCGGCTTGATTGGCTTCCTCATTTCCCTTGATGCCGACGTGGCTGGGAATCCAGGCAAGAGTGATGGCTTTTCCAAGGCTGGTCATCCAGTGGTAGTGGCTGAGGATGGTGATGATGATACGTACATTGTCTCTGAGGAGTGGCTTCTTGATGGCCTGTAAGGCGCCTTTAGAGTCAGAGAGAATTAGGGCATGGTCAGCTCCTTGCTGGATGAAGAAGTCGAGGGCGTTGGCTATGGCAACAAGCTCAGTCTGGAGCGATGAGCAGGAGTCTGACAGTCTCCAGGATAAGACGTGGTTTCCAGTGGTGAAGGCGGCGGCTGAGGCTCCAGTTTCTTGATTTACCGAACCGTCAGTGTAGTAGACTTGAGAGTTTGGCCTGCTCCAGCTCTGAATTTTGTCCTTGTATATGTTTTTAAGGACAAGCGGGTTTACCAAGCTTTTACGGTTGTCAGGAAGCTCGATCTTTATGTCGAGTGGTTGGTCATTCCATGGGGGTGGGCATCTGTATTCAGGAATCAGAGTGTCCTGTATCTTGGCTAGGATGCTCTCCCTGACTGGCAGTGCTTGCAGGCTAGTGCAGACCTTGGTTGCCCAGGTTCTAGGATGGTGGTTGGGGTGGCGATTGAAGGCTAGATGGAGATTTGTGCCAGCGAGGCATTTATGTTGGGCAGTGGTGGTTTTGGCCACAAAGAGGATCAGTCTTTGCTGAGCTCTGAGTTTGAGTGGCATGAGTCCCGATTCCATCTAGATGTTTTCTCTCTTGGTCCACATGGGGGCTCCTAGAATGGTAAGTATGGCGTTCTTTTGAATTACTTCTATATTGTCCCACTGTTGGGCTTTTAGTAGCCAGAGTGTGGGACAAGCATAGTCTATGAGGCTGCGTATGGCTTGTATATAGAAGCTTCTGAGGACATTAAATAATGCACCATCGTAGAGGCCCGACATCCGACGAAGGACCGCTTGTCGCTGGCTGCATTTGTCGTGCAAGTGTTGAATTTCAGGTCCAAAGGTTAATCTGCTGTCGATGATTACACCCAGGTATTGGTGCTTGGTAACCCAGTCCACAGGCTCATTACCTATGACCAGATTAGTGTCTGGTCTCCACTGGTGGATGGGAAGGGCTTTGGTTTTGAGGGCATTGATTTTAACTCCGAGGGAGATGGAGGCTTGGTGAATCTTGGTGAGGCAGCGCTGTGTCTTGTTAGAGCTTCTGTCATCTATTGTGACAAGGGCAAAGTCATCCGTATAGTTGAAGAGTTTGGCTCCATTTGGTAGTGCGATGTCCATGAGTTTTTCCATGAGAAAATTAAAGAGGAAGGGGCTAAGGATTCCACCTTGGAGGGTCCCATTTTCGTGGTTTTTGTAGGTGGAGTAGTGCCCATCTACTTTGACTCGTACACTACGGTTTTGTAGACTCTGCTTGATCCATGAGAGAAGGTTACCTTTGATCTGCTTTGAAACGAGAGCTGAGAGTATTGCCAGCACATTGGCTAGTTCAAAGGCCTTCTCTAGGTCTAGAAAAACGATGTATCCATGGCAGTTGTTGATAAATGATAGCATGGAGGCTATGCATTCTGAGGTGCCTAAGCCAGGCTGGTAGGCAAACATGTTTTCTGGGAAGGGTGGGCATTTCCAGTGGACTCTGTTAAGTACCATCTTTTTCAGTAGGAGTTTATCAACGGATTAGGCGTTGCGTGCCGCACAAATTAGAAGAGAGCGAAAGCTTATATATATAAAACATTCTCTCTGGCTTCGTTGCAAATGTGGACCAGTGAGATTGCAATTCCCCAATGTTTGAACTGGCTTACAGAGGGGTAGTTGAAGTCTCTTCCTACCAGTGAAATGAATTTCTCCTCCTCCACTCCATCCCTGATCTGAGGTGGAAGTTTCTACAAGGAAAAAAACAACCTAAGTATCTCTGTTTTCTTTTCTTCCTCTCTCACGAGAGCCAAAGAGAGAAACAGAAAGATTGCCTTTTTTTTGTGCTTTTGTGTTGTTTTGTTTAGTTGAACACACATTATTGTGTGTTCCATAATTCTATAGAAAGTGTTCAAATTTAAATCTTGCATTTATTCTGTTTGCTTTTCCCTCTCTTTAGAGATCTGGGAAGAGAAATAAAAAAAACCACGTGGTGCTGAGCATAATTTCTGTTTGCACTCCCCTCTCCCACGAGAGTTGGGAAGAAAGATAGAAGACTGTTTTAATGATAAAGTGTTGTAGTGTTCCAATTAAGTGAAGTGATCCAGCCACAAGGCCCTTATATATTATTAAACAAAATTGACAAACAGTGCAAGTGATATATACCTAGTGAAATCTGTGATATCCATGACTAGTTGTTAGTCATGGCTTCTGCCGCTTCTGCTCCCCCCCAGAGGAGGGAATGGAACTCGACCCCCCTCAAAAGGGGTGGATGGTTGTGGGAAAGAAGAGGCCAAGGACGGCCTCTGGCAGTAGCCATGAGAGTGCTACTGCCCTAGTTCCCTCCCCCAGCCCCAAAGACCAATAGAGAGCCCATATCAAAGTTCAAAGTTCAGACTCCTTCCACTAAAGAGGCATATGACCTAATCAGAGAGTTGGAAGACCATCTCACCGAGTTTGGTTGCAAAATTAAGCCTAATGTACAGGGTGACTTTATCATCCACCCATCCTCAGCAGAAGCTGCAGAGAAGATCCGCAGCCTCAACTCACCTCACTTGACAGAGATGAACCCTACCCAAAAAATAAGGAAATGCATCCTCATTGGCTTCCCTGTTGCTTGGTCAGTTGACCTGCTAACCAAGCAAACATATATTACGGCTGCCTCACGTTGCTCCTCCAAAATAGAGGGCCAAACCGTCCCCTCAAAACAAGTTCTGGGCCACATCTGTGGTCCACCCCCTTCGCAAGTAAACCTCGGCATCTGGGGCAAATTCAACATAAGAGACTACACTCCTGAACCACTGAGATGTTTCCGGTATCAGAGATTTGGGCACCATAGAAATACTTGCCATCTCCCAGAGAGATGTGCAATCTGCAGTGGGAGACATTCCACTGACCGCTGCCTCAATAAATTCAAGGCCAATGAAGCAGCAGTTGCCATGTGCCCAAACTGTAAGGGAAACCATCACGCATGGAACAACCGCTGCCCAGAAAGGCTGAAGAGGATTCCTCAAAGAGTCCCTCCTTCTGCCCCTGTCACCAATCACACCACCTCCAACTTCACCCCAGCTCCTCCCCCCACCTCCAATCCTTGGCAAAGGCCCCTTCCTGCCCCACTCACACCTAACCTCCCCACCCAAATCCCACCACACAACACCAACCCAGCTCCTAACACACAGATCACACCTCCTACAGTTTCCACCACTACACCAACTCCATCCACCCCATCACACAACACTCAAACTCCTACCATCCCCCCAAACAACACTCACAACCCTACCATCCCCTCACGCAACACTCACACCAACACCGCCACCCCAAGCAACACCTAAACACACAATTCAGTCACATGCAACACTCAGACCACACACACACTCGCCCACCACACCAGGTCCCAGGACCCTAGCCTATCCAGACACCTTCCTCTGCCTCCTCTTCCCAACAGCAAACCCTCTTCACAGTAAATGAGCTCACCAACATTATTATTCAAGCCATACAGGCAGCCGTCCGACTCCTCTATACCAGAGCCTCTCCTCAAGATGCCTACAATCAAGTCGTCGAAGTAGACCACTCCGTTGTCGCCCATGCCCTCGTCTCCAGAACCCACCACCAGCCTCAACAACCCACCACTCCTACCACCTCCAGCTCCTTAAATCATCAAGATGTCTAATCTCGGGATCCTACACTGGAACGCCCAGGGTCTCAGACACAAGGTACAACATCTTGAAGGCATTGCCAAGGCTGGCAACATAGATGTCATCATGGTTCAAGAAGCCCTGTGCACAGAGCAAAGCACTCCAAATATCTCAGGATACAAAGGATTCTACCAGCACTGCTCTCCAGGGGAGAACAGAGGCAGTGCCACCTTCATCAGGAAAAACCTGTTAGCCAAGGAAATAACCCAACCGGTCCACTGCGGCGAAGATGTCCACATCCTCGCTGTTAACATCAAGCTTCAGGGCAGCTGCATAGATCTGTACAACATTTACAGACCACGGGATGGTGGCTTAGACCTGACTACCCTCTTTGGGCTAGCCAGTCATCGTGACTTGGTAATAGGAGGCCACTTCAATGCGCACCATCGAAGACTCAGGTATGAGCACCCCTGTGCTGCAGGCAGACACATCATGAGCCTGCTGGACGACCAAGAAGACGTCTCCCCTCTCAACAATTATGAGCCAACACATGACAGAGGTGGAATACTGGACCTCACCTTTGTCTCCAACCCCATAGAGCAAGACACCACATGGAGAGTTCATCCCCTGGTCACAAGCGACCACTACGGGATCCATCTCATGCTGCCAAGTCCCGAAATCTTCCAAATCCCTGCTCCTCCCCCTCGATGGAATTTCAAGAAAGCCGACAGGAGCCGATTCCAGGAGCAACTCAGCAATTGGTTTTCAGCCTACACACCATCCGAAGACATCGACCAAGCAGAGGCCGAGCTAGTCAATGCCCTGCAAGCTGCAGCAAACTCCTCCATCCCCCTCTGCAAACCACAACACACCACTCATCGGGACAGATGGTACTACTGTGACAGAGTTAAAGAACCCAATCACCGGCTCGATGTCATCCGGAAAATGCACAGGAAACATCACACTAAAGACTCCTACCGCACTCTCCAGGCAGCCAAAGAACATGTCCATGAAGAGACACGCAACATTAAGAGGAAAAAATGGCTAGAGTGGTGCTCCACCCTAGATGCTCACACCTCCATGGGCCAGATGTGGAGGAGCATTAACTCTCCGTCAAATTCGTGGATAGAGCAAGCTCCAACCAGCTCCCCATCACCACCAGAACAACTCTTCAGGACCTCACCACTGCAAGATGGGAAGAAATAGAAGAGGCCATCAACACTGAAGATGAAACAGATGCCCCATTCTCTCTGACTGAGCTAATAAGAGTTAGCAAAAGCTCTAAGAACACAGCCCTAGGTGCTGATAGAATCACATACACAATGATTCAAAATATGGGGCCCCAAGGGGAGCTTGCTCTGCTCTCTCTGATCAATTCGACATACACACGAAGAATCAGACAAGCCTCATGGAACAGAGCAGACATTCAGCCCATCCCAAAACAACAGGACCCTGACAACCTCTCCCCATCTCCCTCCTAAGCTGCCTGAGCTGTTCAAACAACATCGAATTTCCTGAAATTCACGCAATTTTGACCCTAATGCCACGACTTAACACTTATTAGCTAAGCAGAATAATGCTAGAAACAGATTTATTTTCATAAATTCCCTCAATATTAAGGGACTAAAACCCTGAATAGCAGAAAAAAAATATTACTAATGACAGAACGCCTAATCTTGCGCATAATTCCTAAAGAACTGTAAATTGCTTACTGTTGAGGAATTTCTGAACATAAAAATTACATAGCTCGCTCTCCCTTGCTCTTCCTCTCTGTCTCTCACTCACTCTTCTCTCATGGCCCATGTCTCTCTCTCGAAGAGAATTTGAGCTAATTTATTTTTCTTGAAAAAAAAAAAAAAAAAAAAAATATATATATATATATATATATATATATATATATATATATATATATATATATATATATATATATATATATATATATATATATATATATATATATATATATATATATATATATATATAATCGCTGTACGGGCGTTTTTATGACCTTCTGCCTTTCCGTCTAAATATATATATATAAAAAAAAAAAAAATAACTATCCTTCACTCCATGTTCACTACTAGTAATTATTGCAAAGGGCTCTTTTGTTAAGCTTTCCTAGAAAATAAAATTTTGTTTTCTATCATCTTTAAAAAAAAAAAAAAAAGATAACTAAATTAGTACAGAGTAAGCTAAGGCGATTTATATGCCCATTCATTTTCTGTTTAACATTGCAAAAACGCTAGTGAAATGCACATACACATACTTGCCTCTTATGGTAGTGTCTTTTCCCTTTTTTCTTTTTTATAAATCGGAGGGTCGAGTTGAAGCACACACTCGCCATAAGTCAACCATAACTCTAACGGAATTCAAACAAAATACTACAAAAATAGTTAATAAGTACATTCAATAAAATATGAAACTATATTATGAAAAGCTTAGCAAGCACAGTAATTCAAAAATATTTCACACTAAAAGCTGATATTCTAAGAAACTTTTTAATTTAGTTATTTGGTTTTTTTTTTACAATCAACAAAATTAACGATTATTCTTTCTTAGCAAGCTATATAAAAAGACTTAAGTACCATTATTTTAATTTCATACTCAAAATATATGCTCTGAGAATCTCAATTATCTTAATTAGTTCATTTATAATTATAAATTTCTTGTAATGAACAATAATTAACAATAATTATCTTCAGAAAAGCTTCTCAAAATCGTGAATAACTTTATCTCTTCGAAATATTACAATTATCATATGAAGACTATATCCACCTGTCAACAATAAAAAATAAAAAATAAAAAAGTGTATCTGTGCATGCAGTAATAAAATAAAATAAAAAATATTTCACTTGCAAACAGTAAAATATAATAACTTTGCTTTAGTTTCATAATCTCTTGGGGAATTGTACATAAAAAAAAATTCTCTAAGAACTCATATTAACGGTTTTTTCTCTCTCTCTCTCTCTCTCTCTCTCTCTCTCTCTCTCTCTCTCTCTCTCTCTCTCTCTCTCTCTTAAATTATCATTTCTCCAACAGATTACCTCATCAGACAGGAAAGGTTTTGAAACCTTTACATATACTTATATCATTAGTCATTTCTTTATCTATTTAGAGTATTTTTGAGCAATTAATGTAAATAAGAAAACGTTAAATAATGTAAATAATGTAATGTAAATAATGTAAATAAGAAAAAGTTAAATAAGAAAAATCATTCACAGATTCGCATCCTTTATCAGTTAATATCTCTCTTGGAATTTCGAAAATCAAACAACTATCTTACGGGCGGATTAAGGGACATAATAAAAAAAAAAACTTCATCTCAGCCATATCTAGGCAGGTGGAACTTTACTAATTTGACTTTTGAAGCAATTACATATATATATCCCTTGAGGACGTGCTTCCAGTAGCTCTAATCTTGACCAAACTTAGTACAAAGGAGAGTGGTGGTGTTCTTTGTGCTGGTGGTGTTAGTGGTAGTGGTGTTGGTAGTTGTGTCGTTGTTGGTGCTGTTTGTGGCTGTGCTGGGGATTTGTCCTCGTCTGACGCAAGCAAACTCATTTTTAATTTAAGAAATGAGTTGGCCGCAGTCAGGCAGGAGGTCAGATCC
>JAXCGZ010015606.1:7500-61055 GCA_037179515.1 Halocaridina rubra | reverse complement strand
ATTACTCTCTCTCTCTCTCTCTCTCTCTCTCTCTCTCTCTCTCTCTCTCTCTCTTCTCTCTCTCTCTCTCTCTCTCTCTCTCTCTCTCTCTCTCTCTCTCTCTCTCTCTCTCTCTCTCTCCCCAACATTCTATTGTACCTAGCCCCCCACACTCTCTTTGTCCCAGCCAACTAGGGAGGGGCACTGTACACAGTTATTAAAGTAAATAAATCAACATATGTACAAACAATAATGAGCCCTTAATAATAATAATAATAATAATAATAATAATAATAATAATAATAATAATAATAATAATAATCTCCACAATAATCATCAAAGGAAATTTATTATTGCCAATAATAATAATAATAATAATAATAAAATCTAAGGAGAATTATTGGAATAGACATCATGAAAGTAATGCAGAGGTATATTAAAACCCAGCAGAGAGCTGGATATTCATAACACATCTTTTATAATCCCTTCACATCTGACAGGTCATTACACTCTCCATCTCTGTTTCTCTTTACAGTGTGATAAAGGCTATTTTACTTCATAATTGTTTTGCCCATCCTGGTGTCACAATAATCTTAATTTTTTTTATTTATTTTTTTTTTATTATTTTTTTTTTTTGCCAAAAGAAATTACGCAATAGGTGAACCGCAAAATAGCGAGAGGTTACTGTATATATATATATATATATATATATATATATATATATATATATATATATATATATATATATATATATATATTATATATAATTTCTCTCTCTCTCTCTCTCTCTCTCTCTCTCTCTCTCTCTCTCTCTCTCTCACTCTCACTCTCACTCTCACTCTCACTCTCTCTCTCTCTCTCTCTCTCTCTCTCTCTCTCTCTCTCTCTCTCTCTATATATATATATATATATATATATATATATATATATATATATATATATATATATATATATATATATATATATATATATATATATATATATATATATATATATATATATATATATATATATATATATATATATATATATATATATATATATATATATATATATATATATATATATATATATATATATATAACCTTTCAATAATGCCATAAGTAATGGTACACATATCTTAAATATTACTGATGAATATGTTTTATTTTTATTAGAAGCAGGTTATAACCATGAATCTTAATATTAAAATATTGATACATGAATATACAAGTGACTGATAACTCTTGATCATTACACCAATATCAAACCCTGTATTGCCTCAAATGCTGACAATATGGGAAGCTCTGGGATATTATGAAGTAATGCTAAAGACTACCTACAATTATCCGTCATCTTACATGGTTTTAAATAGTTTAGACATTAATACACATGGTTGGAAAGTAAAAAAAAAATTTAAATTAAAATATTTCCCAAAAAATACATTTTGGCCACGACAGTAGTTTTTACATAACTTGCATTAGGCAGACTGTAAGAACAGTACAGAAGTACAGTAATCTAGGCATAATTCAAAGCACAGTTATCCCTCGTTTATGGTGAGTGTTACGTTCCGGGACCACTCGCGAAAGGTGAAAATTCGCTAAGTAGCAGCACCATATTTATTACAAGTATTTTGCATTTATATTTACCTTTATAAACCCTCCCTGCACTGTTAACAACTCACCCTTTACTTTATTAATAAGAGCGAGCAAGCGTAAGTTTATATGAGTGTAACAGGTAAGTTTACCATAAATTACAGCACGCAAGTGTAAAGTATGTGAACGTAATAGGTAAGCTTACCGTGAATGACGTGATGATGATGTTTACATACTGCACAGCTAGTGACAGCTTTACAACTGCTTTTTGCGAGAGAAGAACATGGTAATGGGGAGTTGCTGACGCTGTTTCTTCTTTTGTGCAAAGATGGTCTTGTAAGGAGTCATGGCATCATCAATAATATTGCAGAAGTGCACCGAACGAACCATATCATCGTCCCACTCCTGCGGGACGATGTAGCGAACAGTAGATTCGTTGATGCCGAAATGGCGGCCGACAGCCGAGAAACTTCTTCCTTCCTTCAGCATATCTAACAGTTTTACATTATCTTCTTTGGTCAACATCTTCCTTTGCCACTTAGGCTCACTACCACAAGCCTTAGAAGATGAAAGAGGCTTGGGCGGCATTGGAGGGGTTGAAATAAAGCAAATGTTTCTCAAAAAACACAAGCACAACGTATTAAGAGGCACAACGTGAAAGGTGCACATGTGAGTAGCTGAATGGGTGAGGCGAGAAAATGGAAGATTCTGGAAGAATCAAGCTTCAATCAAAAAGCCAATCAGACCCCAGGATACAGAACATAATCCTGTGATTCGTCGTCTCCCACCCATCAGCCAATAGCATCCTGTGTACTATCTCACGTAGGTGCGACCCTTAGCATTTTCCAAGACGCAGATACCGGTAGCATATTTTATATGGTGCAATACTGTGAGATACATGTTTAAATTTTTTTTATTTACTATTTTTTGCTGTTTTACTATTCTTAGGCTAGGAAATACTTTTTTTTTATCAATAAAATAATGAAAATACTGGAAATTTTAATATTTCCACACATCGTGGATTCCCGTGATATACCCAGAAAATCTGCAATATAAAATACATATGCTCGCCATAAAAACCCGCAATGCACTGAATCCGCGGAAGGTGAATCGCATTATAGCGAGGGATTACTGTATAAAGGAGGCAGGAGGTTGGAAATGGATTACAGTGTTCCCCCCCTTATCGCGGTAGTTCGGTTCCGGGACCAGGCGCGAACCAGGAAAACCGCGGAGTAGGATCAGCCTATGTACATAGATATTTTGATATATTTTTATGTTTACACTGTATAAACCCTCCCTGTACTGTTAAAAAAACACCCTTTACATTATAAATAACAGCAAGCAACATAATTTTTTATGAAAGTGATAGGAAAACATACCGTGAATGAGATGATGATGACGTGACATACATAGGTGCAGTATTTTATAATAATTTTTACGTTTACGTAAAATAGCGGCCGACATCCACAAACTTTTTTCCTTCTTTCAACATATCTAAGAGTTTCACTTTATCTACAATGGTTAACATTTTCCTTTGCCGCTTAGGTTCACTACAAGAAGCCTTAGAAGGTGAAGGATGCTTGGGAGGCATTGCAAAGGTTAAAATATGCGAGTAAAAAAATCACAAGCAAAACATATTAATAATAATAAGCACAGCATGAATGGCGCACACAAGTGAGGCGAGACAATGGAAGATGGTGGAAGCCTTTGTCCGAAACGCTGATAGCGGTATCGTATTTTACATTTTGCAATACTGCTGGTATTTATGTTTTTTACAATTTTTTACTGTTTTATTATTCTTAGCCTAAGAATTACGTTTTTTTATCAATAAAATCATGAAACTACTGGAAATATAAATATATATGCTAGCTCACGTAGCTGCGACCACAATACATTGTACGCTATCGAACACAAGCAAAACGTTTAATAAGCACAACGTCAACGGCCCACACGTGAGTTAGACTGAACAAGTCTTTGTCCGAAACACTGATAGCGGTATCGTATTTTACATGTTGCAATACTGTTAGTATTTATGTTCTTTACACTTTTTTACTGTTTTATTATTCTTAGGCTAATAAATACGTTTTTTTATCAATAAAATCATGAAACTACTGGAAATATAAATATATATGCTAGCTCACGTATCTGCGACCCCAATACATTGTATGCTATCGAACACTATTTCGCATAATGCTATACTGTGAGTTATACTGTACGTACGTATATCATTCAGTTATTAGTACAATATATATTAATTTAAAATTCATATACTTATTTGATGATTGTACAAAATCTATTGTATTTATTCAATGTAATTTGGACCAAATATTCCTTTTGTAAAGATTATACTGTACTTTTCAAAAGAGGTGGTCAATAAACGTATCTATCTATCAATCTATCTATCTATCTAAATTTACGTTTTTTACTATTATTTACTGTTTTATTATTCGTAGGCTGGGAAATAATTTTTTTTTAATCAATTAGATAATGAAATATGTTTTTTTCAATAAAGAAAAATGAAAATACTGAGAATTTTTTTTTTTATATTTTAATATTTTTGCATATACCCGTAAAATAAAATAATAATTTATCCAAAAAAAACCGCGATACAGTGAGAACGCGAACCAAGAAACGCGAATAACTGGGGGAACACTGTATATGGTAAGTACAGAAGCTCCCCTACTTACAAACGACTGAGTTATAAACATTCACAGATACAAACAAAAACCTACCCATTATCTACTCATGTATTATGCATGTATTACTGAGCTGTACTGTATTATTACATTATTATTGCTGTATTAAAATTCGCTAATATTGCATACTTTATTTCATGTAGTAGTTAAGAAATTTTTTTTTTTTTTTTTTTTTAGGGTGGGATAGGATAGGAGGAGAAAAAGGGGAGGGGATTAAGAGTATAAAGGAATTGGAGGGAAAAGCACGAAAATTAAATAAAATAAGAGATAAAAAAAGAGAGGGGCAGACCCTCGTGCTAAGATTTGATCTGGAATTCAGATACTTTACTCAATTGAGTCAATTCAGTATCATGAAACTAAGAAACATCAGACAGGACTGTAATAATTACACAAGCATCCAGGACCCATTGTTTCAGATATCCCCACTGAAGAGAGTGAGAGAGATATTCTTTTTACAAAAACGAAGACCAGGAAGTTCCACTTCCAGAGATGTCCAAACGTCTTTTTCCAGAAAAGTGTCTTCATCAAAGATTGCTCTGTTACTATGCCTTAGTAAGTAACATGTGGTGGATTGTGAATGGTCAACAGATATGTTGATTAACTGCGAAATAAGCTGGCAATAGCCAGACGAATAAGCAGTCCTGAACCAACAGCAGTGATATTAACAGACGGAGTAGTAGAAGGGGTGACACCTTTTTACAAATAAAATGCTCCAATTCTAAGACGATATCGTGACAAACGAATATGTGCCGCCTTCAAATAAGCACAGTCACTGCTGCCTTGTAGGAAGCCTATTTAGGCAGAGGCTAAGTCTGCAAGTGATAATTGCAGCGTGGAAGAAAACTGGAGCCTTCACCACGTAACATCCAAGAAATAACCATGGAAAGTTAGACAAAAGTAAAGTATAAAGAGAACAGCGTAAATTGGAGCCGTATGGAAAATGATGCGGCTGACTCACTTGGTAGAGAATGCTATACCCAGCAGGTAGCATTCGACCATCAGCAAGCTGCTGCTAGCAAATGCAAATTAAACTATCGCGTATATATAAAATTGCAACCTGGAATGTGAGAACTCTATACCAAAGCGGGAAACTAGCAAATTTAGAAAAGGAAATGCAAAGGCTTAATGTGGACGTAATGAGAATAGGAGAAATGAGGTGGCCATGAGCAAGAGAAATAACAACTGAAAGAAAAGCAAATTGATATACTTAGGAGGTGAAACACCAAATAAAGGAGTTGGAATAATCATGAGAAATGACATCTGCAGGAAACTTATAGGATATTGGCCAATATCTGACAGAATGATAATGATGAAACTGAAAGGAAATCCATTCAACATTAATATCATACCGGTATATGCACCAACAGAAGATAGCACAGATGAAGAATTAGAGGTGTTCTACGAAGATATGATCAAAGCAAGAGAGCAATGTAAAGAACACGACGTAATAATAATTATGGGAGATTTAAATGCAAAGTTTGGGAACAGAAGATATGAGGATATTGTAGGACAGCATGGATTGGGGGAGAGAAATGAGAGAGGAAAGAATTTGATAGATTGGTGCTCACAATATCAACAGGTGATAACAAACACATGGTATAAACACCATCCACACAAATTATGGACATGGAGTAGCTCAGGGGGCAGATTCAAAAATCAAATAGACTATATCACCATTAATAAGAGATTCCGGAATGCAATACAGCAAGTAAGAACTTACCCAGGAGCAGACTGTAACAGTGATCACAACCCGGTTGTAGCAACAATTAAAATCAGGTTAAAAAAGCTAAAAACATGAAAAGAGAGTATGAAAAGGCAAATAGATATACCAAGAAATAAGGAACACCTTTGCGCTGGAAACAGTGAATCGATATGAGGCTCTAAGTCAGGATGATGAAGGGGAAAATACACAACAACAACAATGGGATAGTTTACAGAAAGCAATAGAGGAAAGCACTGTAAATATACCAAAGCTAAAGAGAAAAAATAAAGCAACCTTGGATGAATGACGACATATTTAATTTAATGGTTGAAAGAAGAGGAACACAGAATAAAGATGAAAACAGATACAGAGAATGTAATAGAAGAATACACCGAAAATGTAACAAAGCGAAAGAAAAATGGATGAATGAGAGGTGCACTGAAATAGAAGAGATGTCAAAGAACAATCGGGGAAAATGTACGACAAGATAAATCAAATACTATGCAGGAAAAAAGTGGAAGCCAAAATAACTCCATAATGAACAAAGATGGGAAAGAGTTGATGGAAACAGAAGATGTCAGAGAGAGATGGGCGGAATATATAAAAGAATTATGTGATGACAATAGAGGCGGGATCGAACTGGAGATGGATGAACAAGGACCGGAAATCATGAAAGACGAAATAAGAGCTGCAATGAGATGGATGAACAGTGGGAAATCAATTGGAAAGGTTGGAATAGCCATAGAATTGTTGGAAGCACTGGGAGATAAAAGGAGTAGAAATCATAACACATATAGCAAACAAGATGTACAACACAGGAAGACTACCTAACCAAATGAAAGAAACACTAATGATAGCAATCCCAAAAATATCAAGAACACTCAAATGTGAACAACACAGAACCATTAGTATAATTAACCATATTGCAAATATAATCCTCAGTCATAACAGAAAGAATAAGGAATAAAATAAGGTCAGATATATCTGAAGAGCAGTTTTGGTTTGTGGCAAACTCAGGTACCATAAACACTATTTTCACGCTAAATCGATTGATAGAAAACGCAATAGAAGTACAAAAAGATGTCTATGTCTTTTAATAGACTACGAGAAGGCTTTCGATAAAGTATGACACATAGAAGTGCTGAACATGTTGAAAAATATTGGAATAGATGGGAAAGATCTAAGGTTGATAAAGAATTTATATGAAAAACAAAAGGTGGCCGTTAAAAAAGGGGAAGAAACGACAGAATGGATAGAAATCAAACGATGAGTCAGGCAAGGATGCGTAATGTCACCAGATCTTTTCAACATAAATGCAGAAATAATTCTATTTACCTTGGCTGTTTCCCCCTTTAATTGGGGGGTAGCCGACATCAAGAAAGGAAAACAAATAGGGGGATTACGTTGCTCTATGGGCAATGACGAGGGAGCTAGCGACCATTCAGATGGCACTGCTGGAGTGCCACAGCCCATCCTCCCGGCTCTTCCACAACCTGTGTCGCTTCACAACTGCCAACTCCTCCTACTGCCCCTACCACAGGGCTACCACTGTAAGATGCAGCCCCGTGGTAACAGCAGATGACACAGTTCTGATAGCTGATTCCAAGGAGAAGTTGCAGAATCTAGTGCAGAAGATCGATGAAGAAAGCAAATCGAAAGGAATAAAGGTAAACATAAAGAAAACAAAGGCAATGGTAATAACAAAGAAGGAAAAAAGTCCAATAGTAAATTTAAGATTGGGGAACGAAAGGATGGAGCAAGTACAATAATTCACATACCTAGGGAGTACTATAAATTGGGATGGCAAAAGTGAAAAAGAAATAAGAAGAAGAATAGCTATAGCCAACCAAAGCATGGAAAAGCTAAAGAAACTAATAACAAACTCAAAAATATCAATGGAGCTAAGGAAAATATTTGTAAAATGCTACATATGGTCAACATTACTGTGTGGATGTGAACTTGGACAATCAATAAATAATCAAGGAAGAAATTAGAAGCAATGGAATGAGAATATGGAGAAGAATGTTGAAGATCTCATGGACGCAGAGAATAACAAATGAGGAGATACTAAGCAGACTGAACATCAAAAGGGAAATAATGACTAACATATACAAAAGACAATTAAGATTCACAGAACACATAGAAAGGAAGGAAGGCCTCGAGATCACCTGCATGACTGGGAGAATTCCGGGAAAGAGAGGAAGAGGAAGACCTAGAAAGAAATTCTTAGATGGATTAAAAGAAGCGATCGGTGAGAATTGGACGGATGCTCATATACGGAGAAGAATGAAAGATAGGGAAGCATGGCGATCCATGGTGGCCCATGTCTGTGCGGATGCGGCACTGCGGTAAGGTAAGGTAAAGCATCAGTGTTGCACACCATGTGCAAAACAATCTTTGCTGAAGACACTTTTCTGGAAAAGTGTCTTCAGCTTGTATTTCAAGGCAAAAGGTGCTTCATTGTTGAAGACTTATCTGAAGAGTTATTACCTTTTTGGGAGAAGAATCTCTTCAAAAGGGATATCTGAAACAAAGGGACCTGGAACCTTGTGTAATAAGTGCAGTCCTCTCTGACGCTTAACCAACATTTATACAGTACTGTACATATAGAATATCAAGTTATGAACATTAAAATTCACTGAAACTGTATGCTTATGTTTTATGTAGTAGTGTCTTTAGCGTAAATACTGTAGAGTACTGCAACCCAGCCCCTGAGGGGGCAAGCCAGCCTCAACTTGGTGCCGGTCCCAAGCCCGGGTAGATGGGGAGGGTTGGCGTCAGGAAAGGCATCCAGCCATAAAAGTGTTGCCAAAACCAAAATATGGCCAGTACAGATAACGAGAATAATCACCATACTAGGGCGTTCCCCTTAGGCAACGCGTTGGGGCTTCGCCTGACCCCTCCGGAAAGACAGCAAGGGCTACCCAGTCATGGGCAGGCTGGGTTAAAGAGGCAAGCTCGAGGGAGAGTGTCAGAGGTGGTGCTGCGGCTGGGCACTCTTAATGTGGGGACGATGACTGGGAAGGGGCGAGAATTGGTGGACCTGATGGAGAGGAGGAGAATTGGAGTGCTGTGTGTGCACGAGACCAGGTGGAAAGGAAATAAGGCGAGGGAACTGGGTGAGGGTTGCAAATTATTCTATAGTGGAGCAAATGAGGAAGGGAGTAATGGTGTAGGAATAATGCTATCCAAAGACCTGAAGGAAAGCTTACTTGGTGTGAATTGAAAGAGTGACAGAATTATGAGTTTAAAGCTGGGACTGGGAGAAACGGTAGTCAATGTGGTATTTTCCTATGCCCCACAAACTGGTTGTACAGTGGAGGTGAAGGATGCATTTTGGGAGGAGATGGACCAGGAGCTTAGAACAATTCCTATAAGAGAGAGGGTAATTTTGGGAGGAGATCTAAATGGCCACTTGGGAATTGGGAGGGCTAGAATAGGTAGAGTTCATGGGGGCTGAGGGATGGGCGAGAGAAATGAGGGGGGAGAGAGAGTGATTTATTTTGCAGTGGCATTTGATCTGGCATTGGTCAACACATTCTTTGAGAAAAAGGAAAACAGATTGATTACATACAGTAGTGGTGGAAGGGAGAGCCAGATAGATTTATTGTTGTGTAGGAGAGACCATCTGTAGGAGATTAGCAACTGTAAAGTAATAAATGGGGAGAGTGTAGCAGTGCAACATAGGCTAGTAGTAACTGATTGCAGGCTCAGGAAATGTAGGAAAAGTAAGTAGCCGAGGATGGACCCAAAGATAAAGTGGTGGAGATTGAAAGATGCAGAGCTGAGAGCTGTGTTTTTTTGAGGGTTGACGAGGAGGTACTTGGAAAGTCATCAGGAAGGACACCCCCAAATGATAAAGAGTCATGGTGGTGGAATGAGGAAGTGCAAGAATGGGTGAAGAACAAGAAAGAAGCTAAGAAAAAGGCAGATTTATCAGGCCTGGAGCAGGATAAAGAAGCGCACAAGCAGGCAAAGAAGGAGACAAGGAGAGCAGTAGCAAAAGCAAAGGCAGAGCAAGTGAATGAACTCTATAAAGAGCTTGAAACACCAGAAGGATAGAAGAAAATATGGCGAATTTCCAAGGCCCGAGATGCTGCAACCAAGGACTTGACCCAAGTAAGACAAATAAAGGATAACTGTGGAGTAGTTCTAGCAGAAGAGAATGAAATAAAAAGCAGATGGGAAACTTATTTTGAAGGATTACTAAATGAAGAGAACCCAAGAGCAGTATTTGAAGATGGACTTCCAAAGGAAGCAGTTACAACATCAGTGGCTAGAAGAGAGGTAGAGCAGGCAGTAAGGAAAATGAAAATTGGAAAGGCAGCAGGACCTGATAAGATGCCAGTGGAGGTATGGAAGAGTCTTGGAGAGGAAGGCATAGATATCTTGTGGGACTTAATGCAAAAGATCTTTAGTCAGGAAAAGATGCCAGAGGAATGGAGAGGAAGCTTAATCATCCCAATCTATAAAGGGAAGGGAGACATTCAAGAGTGTGGAAACTATAGAGGTATAAAGCTGTAAAGTCATACTATGAAGATAAGGGAGAAGATCATGGAGAGGAGACTCAGAGAGGTAACGACAATTGGGGATGAACAGTTTGGCTTCATGCCTGGAGGAGAGACAGTGGATGCCATATTTGCCTTGAGACAAATGATGGAAAAGCATCGGGAGAAACAGAAAGGACTGCATATGGTCTTTATTGCCCTGGAAAAGACATATGATCGCATACCACGTCAAGAGGTGTGGAGGTGTATTAGAGAAAAGGCAGTCCCCGAGAAATATGTAAGAATCATCCAAGATATGTATGAGAGGGCAGAGGCAAATGTTAAGAGCAGTGTGGGCTTGACGAAAAGTCTCTCAGTAAATGTTGGTCTGCTTTGAGTCCATATCTATTTGATCTGGTCTTGGATGTAGTAACCCAGGGTATTAGAGATCAGTCTCCATGGTGTATGCTCTTTGCAGATGACATTGTACTGTGTAGCAACAGACGAGAGGTAGTGGAGGAGAGGCTTGAGGAGTGGAGAAGAGTGACGGAGGATAGAGGACTGAAAATCAGCGGGAAGAAGACAGAGTACTTGAGGTTGAGAGATGATGAGGATGGGGAGGTCAATATTCAGGGGAAGGTGTTGAAAAGAGTTGAAAAGTTCAAGTATTTTGGATCAACAGTAGCAGAGGATGGTGACCTAGAGTCAGAAATAACCCACAGAATACAAGCAGGATGGAAGAACTGGAAGAAAGTGTCTGGGGTGCTGTGCGACAGGAGAATAGGGATTAAGTTGAGGGGTAAAGTGCATAAGACAGTTGTGAGACCTGCGATGATGTATGGAGCAGAGACATGGGCAATAAAGAAGACACAAGAGAAAAAACTGGATGTGGCAGAGATGAGGATATTGAGATGGATGTGTGGGGTGACAACAAGCGATAAAATCAGAAACAAGGTAATTAGAGGTACCTCAAAAGTTAGAGAAATATCAGATAAGATACAAGAAAGTAGACTAAGATGGTAATGGTCATGTCGTTAGGAGGGATGAACAGTATGTTGGGAGGAGGGTGATGGAAATGGATATACAGGATAGGAGAAGGAGAGGGAGACCAAAGCGTAGGTGGATGGATTGCATCAATGACGACCTGAGGTCTAAAGGTTTGTTGGGTGATGAGGTATGGGACAGAAATAAATAGAGAAACTGGCCAGAAACATCGACCCCACATAAAAGTGGGAAAAGATGTAGACGAAGAAGAAGAAGAGTGTAGAGTACTGCATATGAATGAACTATATAGTATTTTGTTTTACCTAAATACAACTTATGAACAGTTTTACTTACTTTACAGACTTCTGGAGCTTAACTTTTTCATAAGTTAGGGAGTGTCTGTATAGACACATTTATATGAGGGCTTTGATTATAGGCGATTTTTAACTAACATGGAAGTGGTGGAACCAATTCATAGTATAGAATGGGGGACAACAGTATTAGGTTATTGATAATATTTTCTTGCATCTCTAACCAATGATAGTTTACTTAGGAGGGTGTACAACATTAGTTTCAGTTCTTTTTATGAATAATTGGAGTGTGAAAAACTCACATGCAAGAATTGAAGTACATTATAAATCTCAGGTTTGTTTTTTCAGAATTTAGGATCCCTTATACGTATGCCATATGGCTGTGGGGAACAAAACATGCTGAATTTTGCTCCTAATATTTTCATCCTCCAGTACTTGGATGCATCAAATCAGACAACACCAGCTGTTGCAAATAAAGCAATTGATTATATGAAACAAGGTTGGCTAATGCATATAAAGCAAGTTTGTGTATTTGATCATATATTAGTTGATTTATCAGATATTAGTTAATGCTTAAGATTAATACATAAATGGCTGTTATTAATATAAACAACAATATCTTCAATTCAGTATGTAAGTTTGAACATTTTTGTAGAACAGATTTCTTTGTTCTGTTTTCAGGATATCAGCGTGAGCTTAGATATAGACATGACGATGGTTCTTACAGTGCTTTTGGAAATTCTGATGCTTCAGGATCAACCTGGCTTACGGCCTTTGTTCTTAAATCATTTGCTCAAGCTCGCCAGTATATACAGGTTAATGAGCTCTTAAGAAAATTATTGTGCTAAAAATTTATTCATGATGATACTTTTAGTGGTAGAAAAGTTGATAGAGTAATAGCCTAGAGGGAGAGTGGAATAGAAATAGATGTGAATGTAGAGAGGAGAAAGTGATAGATTTTCTGACCATTTTTTTGGGCAAAGAAAATGGAGAGTGAATAAAAGCTTTAGAAAGAGGAGAGGGGTTGGTATAGAAATGCTGAAAGACAATGTAAATATTACAAAAGTTTAAGGAATGCATAGATTCTGCTGAATGAGAAGGTGGAGGGTTTTTCAAAAGGCATTGAGTTTTCAGGAGAAAGCATCAAAGTGTGTGGAAGTAATGTGTGGCATGAAACAAATGAGAGCAGATTTAGCAGGTGAATGCAGTAATGGGAGAAAAGAAGCATGCATATGAGGTTTAGCTGCAATGAGGAAATGAGGAGAAATATGAGAGGTATATAGTGAAGAGGGGATAAACCAACTGCATGGTGAGAGTGCAAAGAGAGGGAATGTGAGGTGTGTAGATACATGTCTGAGAAATTTGAAAGGAGTAGAAAGATGTTTTACAAGAAGTGAAGAGAGTGCTAATTGGTGAGCCTGATAGGGAAGAAGGTGAAAAAAGTAAATGGTCTGTCGCTAATGGAAAAGAATGAGGAAGGTGAGAGTGAGTAGCAATGAGTATTATGAGGAGTTTCTGAATGTAAGGGCTGATAGAGAGTTAGTGATAGTGGCTGTTGGAGGTACCAGGGAAATGCCATGAATAGGTGAGGAGAATGACTTGGCATTTACACTAGAGACATTACAAGCGACATTGAGAATAATGAAAGCTAGTAAGGCACCAAGGTTAGATGGATGTCATGTGGAATGCCTATTACAACGTGAAGAAGAAATAGTAGAGTGGATAATGAGATTGCTGCATAGTGTTCATCTTCAATGAGCTAAGAAGTGAGGGAGGGGGTCAGTGGGTCTTCTGGTGATTGGGTGTGTGCTTTGACTCAGCTACTCCGATTACAAAGAAGTATTACATCTATTGTATACATATTTATTCTAATGTTTGGATTATTTTAATTAATGTTCATAATTATTCCAGATTGATGAAGATGATCTGAGCATGAGCCGAGAGTGGCTAAAACGTAAACAAATGGAAAATGGCTGTTTTGAGTCTGTAGGAAAAGTTTTACATAAGGGAATGAAGGCAAGTATTAAGAAGTTCTGTCCCTAAGTTTTTATCTCTCTATAACCCTATACCCTCCTTTATCCGTTCTTTATGTAGAGTTCATAAGATTCTTCGCTCGCTAAAGGAGTTTGCAGATGAACTGATTCTTTTGCTTTGCCGTCTTTTTCACCTCATTCTCTCAACCAGTATCTATCCTTCGTCTTGGAAGCATACTCTAGCACAACCTGTTCCTAAGAAGGGTGAGTGCTCTATTCCTTCAAACTACCGACCAATTGCCCTAACCTCTGCTATCGCTACAGTTTTTTATACTTTGCTTAATTTTCACCTCTTGAAACCTTTTGAATCCAATTTGCTTAATTCCAATCACCAGTACGGCTTCCGTAAGGCAAGATCCACTGGTGACCTGTCCTATCTTAATCATGTATGGTCATCTTCTGTGAGGATTATGGGAAATCCTTTCTCCTCGCCCGTGATATTTCTAAGGCTTTTGACAGAGTCTGGCACAAGGCTCCGTTGGCCAAACTCCAGGGTTATGGCTTTACCCATTCTCACTGATCTCTGATGTCCAATTTTCTTTCTGATGATTTTATATCTGTGGTTCTTGATGGTGCAACATCTAGTCCATTCCCTGTTACCAATGGTGTTCCACAGGGCTCTGTTCTTTTATTTACTCTATTCCTTCTCTTCTTCAACGATATTCATCAGTCCCCATTCTCCTCTCTTCTTCATGCCTTTGCTGACGATTCTACCCTTCATTTTTCCTCTGCTTTTTCTTCACAACCTTCATCTGCTACTCGTAATCAGTCTCATATCACTCTTCTACTCTCAACTCCAATATGCAGAGGGTATCTGAGTGGGGCACCCACAATTTAGTCAAATTTATTGTCTCCAAGACACGTTTTCTGGCTATCTCTTTATCTTCTCCTCCTGATAGCCTTATTGTCTTCGAAACTAACGAAATTTACCCTCTTAATTCTGTTAATATATTAGGAATCCAGATAGCCTCTTACTTGTCTTGGTGGTATCACACATTCCAAATTCTAAATCTGCATCCAAAAACGTGCGAGTTCTGTTTTGCATTTGTCATTACTTTTCCCCTATGCAGTTACTTAAAATCTATAAAGGACTTATCCATCCTTGCTAAGAATACTGCTTGCACATCTGGGATGCTTCCTAATATATGTATCTTTTTGATATGGTTGAATTTAAGGCAGTCAGACTCATTAATGACCCTTCTCTTAATTTTAATCTGGATTCTCTTTCTCTTTGCCATAAGGTATCATCCCTTTCTCTTTTCTATTGCTACTACTTTCATTGTTGCTCTGATGAGTTGGCGAGTTGTATCCCTCCTGCACTGCTGAGGCCTCGCAGCATGCACCAAGTGTCCTCATCTTTTAGGTTCTGTGTGGAGATTTGTAGCTTGCAGATTGGTCAGGTGCAGCGACTACTTCCCATCTACCTCCAGACTCTGGCACTCATTTCCTCCTTCTCCTCCTTTTCCTCCTTCTCTCCTTCTCTCTTGCCTAATCCTGCCATAGCTCAAGGTCCTCAGTACTTCGACTATACTCTCAGCCTATCCATGTCCTTAGTCTTTTACTATTTCTTTGTCTTAATGTTTCTTCATGCCCGGGCCTTTAATGATGAGGGCAATTTTCTTGCCTGACCCAGTGTCACACATAAAAAAAAAGTTTATTTAAATTCTTGATTCAAGAATTTTTCCTGTCATTTCAAAGTAAGGATATTCCATCTTACTGAATATGAAATAATCTATATCAAACTACTTAATCATGTTAAGTGGTAGATAAAACTATTTAGTAATATATTTTGCTTTCATTTTCATAATGTTTTCTTGTATTACTATTTAGAGAGATTGATATACACTTTTTCAGTAGATTCGCATGTGAGTTAGTAACCAGTTGAATATGGTTCCTAAAATTAACATGTTGCAAATCATTGTACTGGTATTTCAGGGAGGCATAGCTGGCAGCGGTTCTCCTGTTCCACTGACAGCATATGTGTTGATCTCCCTATTGGAAGCTGGAGAATCTTCTGCAAGCAGAGCCATCAGTGAAGCATCATTTTGCTTACATGCTGATACCACGGATAATCCATATACCCTTGTTCTGAAGGCATATGCACTAGCACTCTCACATGATGCAAAGGCTGAATCAGTCATAAAGCAGCTTATTGAACTTGCTGTGCAGACTACAAACTCCATGTATTGGGAATTACCAGCTGGATCTGGTAAGCTTCCTTTTCACCTTAGAAACAATAATAATAATGTTGCATAAAAATATAGTCTTGGATATAATTTACATAGCTACTGTACATCATATTTCCTTTTAGAGGCTGCTTTCAGTGTAATTATTTAAGAAACGTTTATTTTTTAAATGAATATTTTCCAGTATAAGAGCTGCAGTTAACAATCCCTTTTTAATATTTCTAGGTACAAGTGATGCAGTTGCAGTGGAAACTGCTGGATATGCAGTTTTGGCTATGATGACAATTGATGCTAAACGTTATGAAGATTATGCATTCAAAATTGTAAAATGGCTGTCCTCTCAGAGAAATGCTCAAGGTGGTTTTATATCAACACAAGTAAGACATTCCATTTTAACTTTTTTTGAGATATATCAGTAGTATCAAATTTAAGTCAATGTTTTACTTGATGTTGATTTTCCCTAAGATGCCTGGCCAAACAGCCTCGGTCCCTAAGGAAGTCCAGTGCTGTTGTGGGGATATCCTACAATGTTCTCGTGTAGTATCTGTTGAGTTGTTGGCTTATGTGGTTTTGTGCAGTGCATTCGTCCATAAGGTGTTTGATTGTATGAGGTTATGTTACATTGTGGACAGGCATCACAGAGGGTCATTCAGCCTCTTTTGATAACATAGGAGGGCTGGCTGGTGTCCACATTGCCAGTTGGACTTGTCTTCTCGGGGAAGGAATGATATAGAAGCATGGATATCGGGAGATTGTGTTTGCAGCTTTGTTGTCAATGAGAGTCTGGCTGGACTGGCGAGTTTTAACTGGGTATGGATATGCGGTATTTATAGAGGCTGGTTAGGGGTGGAAGCGGGGGGAGATGACAGTATTTGTGTTTAATATTGTACTTGGTGCTGTTTTATTGGTGTGTGTGTGTGTGTGTGTGTGTGTGTGGGTATTGTGCCATGTGCCATATAATGTAATGGGTAGAGTTGCATTGGTAATGCTGCAGAGAGTAATTAGGTACCTTTCATGACAAGACTGTCTTTGACTTTGAGGACTTTAATTTCTTGGTATAAGTGGCCTGTAGGTGTAGCAGCTGTGCAGTTTGTGATTATTTTTTGGGCTTTGTTTTGTATAATCTGTGTTGTCTTAGTGAGGTTAGAATTTCAAGCAGGGCTTGCAGAGTTCATCATTGAATATGTATATTGTTTGTACACTTTTGTTTTGGTTTCTTTGTTATGCCCGATATAGTTTATGGGCAAGTATCCTATGGGCATTAAGTCTTGTGCATTTGGTGTTTGTGAGCTATTTAAATGACATAATGCATTGTATGGTATAACAAGGATTTTAGGAGTGTGTGTTATGAAGATTTTGTTTATGGTTAGGTGTGGAATGTGACAAGTTATTGCCGACTAGTTTGTAAGAATAGTAACTGTGGATATAGCTTGGCAAATTTAGTATCACTGTGGTGAGCCAATCATGTAGCGTGTTAAGGTAGGACCAGAAGAGGCTTGCAACTGTGTTTGCAATTTGATGTTTACTTGTGAGTGATATGTCATCCAGGTAGGAAGCTAAGTGAATTAAGGTGAGTGTGGTGTGGATGGATCCTGCATATATATAGGTCAAAGAGGGATGGGCAATAAAACAAAGCCTTTAGGGACTTTGTAAAGTTCCTGATGAGATGTGAGGTAGTTGGCCAGCTATCTCTTTGTGTTTTTGTGTACTCATGTGTTGAAAATTCATTTGTGATGCTCAAGCAGGTAAAGGTTTAAATGCTCTACTTATGTCTAATGTGACGAGAAATGTCTTATATGCTGGCCTAGCTAAAAGGGGATGCCATAAAAAATCTCTGTGTTAGGTTTGTCAGAGGAGTATTTTTCTGGTATAATGGTCTGAAACTATGTTGTGACAGGGCTAAAGGAATGTGTTAGGTGCCACTTGTTTCAGTATTAGTCATTCAGGTAACTTTGATGATTGTAGAAAGGTGTATAGTTTGGGTCTGTAGAGAACTTTGATGGTTGGTGAAAGGTACACTGTAGGGTTTAAGTTAACTGACATGAGAGAAATGGTTGATGAAGGTTTTTGCCTGTTGTTTGTCTGAGGACATAGTGTCTATTATTGTAATAACAGGCTGTAATTCTGTTGTTAATGTAATGCTGTTTTGTGTTTTGTAGACCATGTTGGTGTTTGTGTTGCTGTTCAGTGTTTGCTGGTAATTATTTCTGTTTAGTGTTTGTTGTTCTAGTATTTTATTGTTGATATATGGGTTATGTACATGTATTTTGTAGTGTCCTGTGTGGGGTATAGTAAGGGAATATTTTAGTTAATCACATTTCTGATGAGGTCATGAATTTCTTGTGCAAAGTTAGGGCTGTGTTTTTCTGGTTACCTCTAGCTGGGATAGTTCTTGTTTTGGTGGTCATGATGATGGCAAGGTTGTCAGAACCTAGGTTTGACCACCCTCCATGATGTCATTGTGAGATCTGGTGAACAATAGGTAATGTTTAGAGATGATGGTAGAAAGTGGGCTTGATTGGGAGTATGTGTGTGTTAAATTGTTATAAAGGATTTAAAGGATTTGGTTCGTATTACCAGCCTCTTGTCCATTTCAGGGTATTCAGAAACCTGAGTGGCTGACTTGGTGTTTAAGTCACCATCAGAGATAATGTTTGGAATACAGGGGGTCCACAATTTATGACAGGGTTCTATTCCTGACAGCTGCCATCACCCAGATTTCATCGTATGTCAGAAAACACCTAAATTCGTACCCTTGGCCCCAACAATGCTAAAAATAAATACTCTAATACATAGAAAATAATTTAAGTTCTTAATCTAGGACATAAAAATAGTAAAAGTACACTATACAGTATTGCTCATCTTTACTACTGTGGCTGTCTTGCATCTGTATAACTTAAGCCCCCATATCCAACCTACGGTTAAATGGCCTAACACTAGCGAATGAGCATAAGAACAAGTTGGCAATGCTTCTTTTTCCTCCCCTTTCCCATTTTCACTGAAATGCAATGCTGGTCATCTAGCCAAACCACTGCTACTAGCTTACTTTTAATTATGGTGAAAGTATGGAATCACAGCGAATGAGCTCAATAATCAATATGGCAAACAAGAGATTCAGGTTCAGGTCGAGAAGCAATGCTTTTACAACAGTGCTTCTCTTAAATGTGTGTTCCTATTGTTCTTATTGTGCTGTCCTTTTGGTTTCTGTCCTTCTTCAAAATTTATAATTGTTCCTGTTTTGTAAAAATAACTGATGCTGGTCTGTTGTCATATAGTGTTTCTTCACTTTTCATTTTGTTCACTTGGAGTAAATTTTTAAACTTGACTTTTCTTGTACTGTACTTCATTTATATAATTTTAAAGATCACTGCTTTTAATTTTCCTTCTCATATCTTGTTTTGCAATAGATTTCAGTTCTTTATAGGTGATATTTATTTTTCCATAAATACTTTAGTTGATATTGCCCAATAATCCTTTTTCATGTTTTGTTATTCAGCTATTACTCTTTTCATGAATTTGCTTTTTTATTTTCTTCTATATACTTGACAACATATTCCAAAGGCCAACCTCGACAAACGTTTGATCATTAAGATCATCTTTATGGCTATGTATTTGGTAATTTTGTGAATAAATTAAATCTAATTCCTTCAAATAACCAAATACATAAACATAAATAAATAAAACCATTAACTTGATATGTACCTGGTATGTATACTACAACGCTGTGTGACAATGTACTCAAAAGGCCAACCTCAACAAACTTTTTCTTGTAAAGATTGTATTTACAGCTAATTTTTGTTAGTTATGTAAATAAATTAAATCTGATTCCTTCAAATAAAAAAGTACATGAACAAATAAATAACTTAAACCATTAACTTGATATAGACGGGAATTGTAATGAAAAATATTGTATTGTTTACAAGAGTCTGTCAAAAAATTAAAATAAAAATTCTACTACTCTATAACAGACATTTTAAAATATGGTTGTAATGTTTCATACTAAGTAAAATCATATCTGCAATTCACATTATGATTACTGTATTCAATAAATATAAAATTGCTCTTTAGAAGTAAGTAATAAATATTTTTGCCACATCTACAAATGTATATTGGACAGATACATGTAAAATAATAATGTTTTATTCTCTATCACAATAATTGCAAACAGTCTACAGTATGCAATATGAGATAAACATAAACATTGATGGTTTGTTCATACACGGCTATGTGTTTGGTAATTTTGCAAATAAATTCAATCTAATTCCTTCAAATAACCAAATACATAAACAAATAAATATTTAATAGCACTGCTACTAGCTGTGTATTCATCCACCATGCTCATGAACTGTGCAGAACATGAAGACTGTATTTACCATGCAAGCCAAGGAGGTCGAAAAATTTATTTATTAATAATTTATTGATAATTTATGGGACTCTGTCGTAACGGCGGAAACACATAACTCTGGGACCACATAAACTGGGGACTCTCTTTATTTGTGACATACTGTAATTGTAAATTGTAGTTAAGTACTTTGGGGAATGTTTGAGGCAGATGTATGCATTTATGATTGCTCTAGCTGATTTGCTGCCAAAGAATATTTTAATTGATTGTGTTTCTGTGGTAACTTCATGTGAGGGGAGGAGGGATTTTCTGTATGCATTAATGTCAATGAAGTTAATTACATTGTGTACTAGGGTAATGAATCCACTACTGTCATCACCAGTCCAGTCATGTCAAATGGTAATGAAGTTTTGAAATGAAGTAGATTTATGTGTTCTATGTAATTTTGTTTCTGTAAGATGGGCATGTGTATGGTATGAGTTCTTGTTTTTGGGGGGCTATGCCATCCATGTTAATTTGTAGAATATTGATACTGTGAGTTCAGTGTATGTTAGGTGCTGCTGGAGAGGGGTAAGGAGTGGGTGTTGGTCGGGGAGTGGTGGTTGGAGGTCATGATGATGGCTGAGGTGAGGGTTGGGGTGTTGATGATGGATATGTTGTTGGAAGGAAGGGCAGGGGTGTGGATGGAGTGGAGGATAGGTTTGACAGAGGGTGCAAGAAGCCTTATGAGTAGGTTCAAGTATTTGTGGAGTTATTCATATTAGCAAGGTCCCCGTATAAAGTTGTTTCATATAAAGTCATTCCGCCATTACGTGGAGGCTAATAGATAATTAATAATTCATTATTAAATTGAGATTTTGACCTACCTGGCTGGTGCGGTAAATTCAAACTGCGTGCGCTGAAGAGTTTGTGAGCCTGGCAGAAGAATAGTCTCACTGCATAGTTGTAGATGTACCGGTATATACCATACCAAGTTAATTGTTTTATGTATTTATTTGTTTAAGCATTTGGTTACTTGAAAGAATTAGACTTTATTTATTTACATAATTACTAAATACATATCCATATATATGATCTTTGTTATGCAAAAAATTGGGCATTATTTTAGTTATGGGGATTAATGGAATATGGCTTTTTTTATGTAAATAGAATAATGGGGTAGCCCCCAGGCAGGGAGGATGCAGTCCCCTAGGTGAAGTTAGGTTAAACTGCACCAAAAATGTGAGAATATTCCCCGCTTCTAAAAATTTACCAAGAATTGCATTGAGGTTGGCAGAAGAATAGTCACATGATGTTGTTAATGCATCAGGTAATTAGTTATATTTATATATTTGTTTATGCTATAATTTGAATTAAATTGAATTAAATTCTTCTTACCTTGATATTATGTGTTATGTGGAATAACGCCAATGATGAGTCAGTATGAGCAACAAGCAATAGTGATAATATCAAAAGACAACATGAACCAAAAAACTAAAGTACCAAACCGGCTGGTAAACAAAGCATAAAAGTCACCAAAAACACAACTGCTCTGCACAGCGACTAGATCTCCAATGCCCTCACTGCCACTAACTCACCCAACTCAGCACCAACAACTCTCTGCCATTGTAAACTACCACAAACTACTAATCTAGTTTTAGACTTACTAAACTACATGCCCCCCTGATCTCGAGTTCATACAACACACCATGTTGTGTAAAAGTACAAACAAAATTGTTTAAAAATAACAGAAAACCCACAAACCTACAAAAACCAAGACTCTCTATGATTGATACTAAATAAAAGAAAAAGCAAAAATTAAAGGTAACGTAAGCAAATTTACAACAGAATTATCTCACTCAGACATATAGTCATCCAACTCAGAAACATAGTCATCCAACCAGGCAGGTCGCCGTCAGATCTATCTACTCCACTTTGCTGCCAGTCTTCATTTGGTATCTTAACCCTATCCTCCTCATCTGATACCTTAGACAAAAAGACTAAGGAATATTTACTTTCCTAACGTCGAGTATGTGACATGGCATGCCATTTACAGACACATTGTTTTTGGACGAGATACCAGTAATGTAGCCTTTCTTCCATTTAGTTGTACATTGTGTATTTGGCGGTTTCACCCAGACTTCTTCACCTTTTCTCGCCGAAGAAGACTCGTCTCTATCAATCTCTGGCTTAATCATTGGAAGCCTCCATTCATATTTTAATATAAGATGCTGTGGTACCGATTTATTATCCTGACCTGACCAGGGAGTCATATTGTACCAGAACACTGCTTCTATTGGTGATAAGCTCCCTCTCAGCAATAGCTTTCACCGTACGGTGATGTCTCTCCACTATACCATTACCCCCAGGCCGGTATGCAGCTTTAAGCATTACTACAGTACTCCATCTCTCCAGCACTTGCTTTAGTAATAATGAACGAAATGCTGTACTGTTATCCATTAGAATCTCATCAACCGGGACTCTCTCATAGAAAATTTCTTCCAACAATAATGAAATTTTTCTGCCCTTTTCATTTTTGAGCTCCTTCCAGACTGCAAAACGACTTGGACCACAATCCACGACTGATAAATAAGGCACCTGTCTATAATGAGTGACATCAGTTGCTAAACGTTTCAAATTCTCTATAACCCTAATCTCTCCTGCATGATGGGTGGCTGGGGCTGGATCAGTGGATTAACACTGTTGACAGCTCTGCACCACCTTTCTGACTGCTTCTTTGGCAATGGTAGGATCCACCTTTTGGGCCAAATACAACGTCCTCTCCACACCCATATGATGCCTTTTGTGCATTTTCCTCAAATCAACATATTCACCAACACAACAAACTCCTCCTCACTAACAGGAATCTTTGCCTTCAACCAGCTTTTCCCAACACATGTCAGTACATCAGCCTTATATTTTAATGATGAAACAAGGGCCACCTTCATCACTAGCCCAAACTCATTTATCAGATCCCACAAGATTCCCAAACGGCGTTTTACCACTATCTCAGAAGCTCCCTTAGTGCACACCCTTATTTCCTCTGTAATAACAGTATTCACCCTACCATTCACTGTTACTGAATCAGTTCTTAACTCTATTTTCTTCAATCCCCATTTCAATGCTAGTTTAATACCTTTCAATACTGCCTCGAGTTCAGCCACGTTTATATGACTATAACTGTCCTTCTTTCAGAGCCAAGCAGCATCTTCACCGACTTGATCATTAATTTCTAAAAGCACACCAATAGCTAAACTGCTAGCATCACACCATATCGTACCATGTTCGGTTTTAGGAAAATGCCAACCTCCTTTAACTGGATCATCTAATTTCACTTTCTCAATCACCCCCCTGATCATAGCAACTGCAGTACTGCCAACTGGATCGTCCCTACTTGACCCCTCAGCACTCCTCTTAATGAAACTACAGGCAACCCTTAACTAGCCAGCAACGGGATAATGGCTCACTAATTTCCCACATACAGAGAACAGACCTCTTCTCGTCAAATCATCTGAAACCTCTGGAATGTTCCCTCATTGGAACACCAGTTCACCATTAACACAATGCAATTTAAGTCCTAAAGCTGCAACTTTTTCCAGTGGTTCAGGAGGTTTTGGTAACAGTCCATACTCATTCTGTTGCCTAATGAACTCATTAGCAGACAGCTCAGATTCATCAACAAGAATGTCATCACTGTAGGAGCTCATTTATTTTTCAGTCTCATCTTTTTTCTTTAGAACAAATTTTAAGATTTTTTACATTATGCATGGTGCACAGTTCAGCCCAAAACCCAACTGTGTTAAACAACCAACTGATATGGCCACAGTTTCTTACTTACTTTAATATGTAGATATGCAGATTTAAGGTCAACAACAGATACTGTTTTACCCATCTGTCTCCACTGCCTTAACTTTTCATCACATATATCTGTGACATCATCACCAGTATGGTACTTCACATGACCATTTAATTCTCGAAAATCTAGTACTGGCCTCACTTTTTCTTTTTTGGTTGCTCCACTGCCATCACAGGAATAATTCCATTGGTGATATTTTTGTCCCAGGGGACTAAAATTCCCTCTTGTATCCACCTGTTGACTTCTTTGTCTTATTCTTCTTTTTTCTTTCCTATCAGGTTCACGGTATAGCAGCTAACCTTATTTTTAAGATTTACTGGCTGATTATTTTTCCAAAACCATTTCACTGTCCAATTTTTACCATCAAAAACAGCATGGAAGTTTTCATCATCGATCTCACATGAGTTTTTTTTCAACACAAAGTTGCCAGATGTTACCAAAGAAGAATCAGGTGCAAGAAACTGTACAACACCCTCCTTGATTGCAACACCACCAAACTGATTAATAACATCCAATCCCACAACAATATCAACACCGTTAATCATCTTATCAGACAGAACAGACACTTGTCTAGTGGCAATCACCAAATGCACTACAGCAGAACCTTTACACTTGACCTGCCTTCCATCGAAAGCACATAAAAAAGTTTCTCCTGTACAACCAGCTACCAACTTAGAATGAACAATTATTTTAGTACAACCGGAATCTACTAGTCCCCTAGCTGAACAATTATTCACCTGCACATCAATAACAGGTAGTGACTGCACCTTGTCATTATCAAGGGGGTTACTGCTGGTGCAGCAGTCCCCCTCTATTTGTTTCCCTGCCTTTAGGTATATTCTTGAGTCTTTTTGATCACATTAGTTGGCAATATGTCCTACTGTGTTACACTTGAAACACTTAATTCTTTCCACACAATATTTGATTAAATGAGGACCACCACACCTAAAGCTTCTCCCTTTAATTCCCTTAATGCTACTGCCCTTATTTGGCAACTCAAACCCCATTGCCACTGCAACATCATCTCCTCATCAGCCTTAGTATTGCACAAAATTCTTGCCACATTAATCAGTTCACTAATGGACTTAGTTAAATCCTCATTGACTTGTTGCATAGCTATACTTATTCTATATGGGAATCCATTGACAAAAGTCAAACGGACAATACTTTCCAAACCATCCCCCTTGAACCCAGCTTGTCCAGCCATACGTTTTATATCATTTGCATTCACATCAACAGGTTGCCCTGTCCATTTGACTGTAACAAATTTGGCATAGTTACAAAGTCTCCGTCAGTAAACGGCTCTTTTTAACATAGCTACTATTTTTTCTGAATCACCCTGGTCATCAACACTCATTTCCAAATACAAAGCAAAAGCATCCCCCTCCATATACAGTGGAAAAAAAGAAGCCAAATCACAAATCTTCTGCAACTTAACCACCAACTGAACTTTCTTTATCCACGTAACGACATCTCCTTCACCGGTGAATGGTCCTATCATCTAGGATGTGACTTATGATGCCATGACTGCAGGTTATAGCCTAGATAGCTTGTTGTTTGAATTAATTTGAATTAAATTCCTCTTACCTTGATATTATGTGTTATGTGGAATAACGCCAATGATGAGTCAGTATGAGCGACAAGCAATAACGATAATACCGAAAGACAGCACGAACCAAAACACAAAAATACCAAACCTGCCGATAAACAAAGCATAAACATCACCAAAAACACAACCTCTCTGCACAACGACTAGATCTCCAATGCCCTCACCGCCACTATCTCATCCACCTCAGCACCAAGAACTCTCTGCCATCATAAACTACCAAACTACTTTTAGACTTACAAAAGTACATATGTATTTGGTTATTTGAAGGAATTAGACTTAATTACAGAATTACCAAATACATATCCTTACACGATCTTTCTTATGCAAAAAATTGCATTGAGGTTGGCAGAAGAATAGTCACATGACATTGTTACTGTAGAAGATTATTTTATTTAATTGTTTGTTTAAGTATTTGGTTATTTGAAGGATTTAAACATACTTTATTTACAAAATTACCAAATACATAGCCGTAAATACGATCATCATGCAAAAATGTTTGTTGAGGTTGGCAGAGTAGTCTTAAGACATTATTGTATACGCATCTATCAAGTTAATGGTTTTATTTATTCATTTACTTATGTATTCAGTTATTTGAAGGAATTAGATTTAATTTATTCACAAAATTACCAGATATAAATTTTTGGAGAGAGAGAGAGAGAGAGACCAAAAGGACAGCACTATAAGAACAATAAGAATGCTTTATTAAGAGAAGTGCTGTTGTAAAGGCTGTGCTTCTCACTCTTTCGTCCGCCATATTGCTTATCGTGCTCATTTGCTGTGGATGCATATATCCAACATCAAGATATTGTAAGTGCTTTGGCTGGATGACCAGCATCAACGGCGCATCCCAGTGAGCCTTCTGTTGATTCAGGAGAGAGCAAATAGATTGTTTATTGCCGTAAAAATGAGAAAGGGAGAAGAAGAAGCTTCACCCACTTGTACTTGTACTCATTAATGATGTTAAGCTGTTCGACTCTAAGTTGGATATGGAGCCTGAAGTTATCCAGTAATCCAGATGTAAGCCAACCACAGTAGTAAAGGTAATCAATACTACATAGTGTTGTCTTACTATTTTTATGTCTTAGATTAAGAACGTAGATTATTTTTCTGTGTTTTAGAGTACTGTATTTATTTTTAATATTATTGGATGACCTAGGTTCGAATTATAGGTGTGTTCCAACTTAAGTCAAAATCCATGTTAAGTCAACTGTCAGGAAAGGAACCCTAATGTTAACTGGAGACCCCTTGTATTTACAGGTGAAATGTGTCCAGTTTCCTTATAGGTTTCAGAAATCTTAACATTTAGTGTTATCTCATATAGGTGGACATACGTGTTTGTAGTCAGGTTCCGGGTTGCTCTTAATGTCTCTGGTTAGAAGGGGTCTGAAATATAGCTGCTTTTGAATTACAGCCCAGTATAGAAAAAATTATGTTATTATTTGTGTTATGTTGAATGATGAGGTAATATCCCAGGTAAATGAAGCCTCTTCTGAGTACTTGTGCCCGATGGGGGGGAAGGAGTTGGTTGTAGCAGTTTGGGCCTCTTTTGTTACGTCTTTTCTCATTTGGGTGGCCTCCCTCACTGATATGTTGTTCAGGAAGTACATTTCCATTCTAGTTCTGCTTACGATATGTAGTATCTTAGTATTTTTGTTTACTGGTAGATCAGATAGTGCTGTTTTGTATGTGAAAGCATTTACACCAGTTTTAAACATGCATCAGTCCTATATGTGAGATTGAAATAGTTAGAAAAATGTATGTAACTTTCTCCCAGGATACTGTCGTGGCTCTACAGGCTTTGGCATCTTATGAAGCTCATCAAAACCAAGGTACAACTAAACTTGTCGTGACTGTGGATGGAGATGGTCTAGAGCATTCATTCCTTATTGATGAATCCAACAAACTTCTACAACAGATGGTCAACATTCCTAACTTCCCAACAAATATTCTTCTTGATATGGAAGGAGCAGGATGTGCCTTACTACAAGTGAGTTCAGTTTAGTTACGTAATTCAATAGCTGTTAATTGCATTTTTTTTATATGAGTGTGACAGTGTGACTGGCAAAGAAAATTGCCCTCTTCGGGCCAAAGCACCAAGAAAACATGAGAAGGAGAAAGAGTAGTAGCTTAAGGACAAGGCAGACAAAAGAGCATGATAAATAATAAGAAAAGGACTGGCTGAAAGAATAGTCAGAGAATAAAGGCCTAGATATGGCAGGATCAGGCCCTAGGATGGCAATAGATAAGTTTTTTTTTTTTGTTGAAGAAAGAAGGATCATAATAGTAAAGAAAGACAGAAGGATGAAGAGACTTCCAGAACCTAGAAGTGGAATGAAAGATGCATAACTCTCTCAGTCATACATCTATGCCATCTAAGTCATACACACCTGTTGATTACTTGCTTATTAATAATTATTTAATATTATTTAGGTGACTATGACGTTATTTCAAAAATTACGAACCCTGTTTGAATGTATATTCTTCAACTTTCTTTTCCATGGCAGGCTGTTCTTCGGTACAATGTGCCCAACCCCTCTCCAAATGAAGCTTTCAGTCTGCGTGTAGAAACCGAAACTGCTCCAGACAAGCACTGTGTAACAAAAAGGATCAAAACTTGTGCCTTGTATAATCAGCCTGATGGGAAGTCCAATATGGTTATTATAGAAGTCAACTTGATTTCTGGCTACATTCCAGAAAAAGCAGATCTGAAACAATTAATTGGCTATGGCAGCGGTATTTTCAAGCGTTACGAGGTGGATGGCAGTAAAGTCACTTTCTACATTGACGAACTCACAAAGAAGGAAGTTTGCTTAGCATTCCGTGTGATTCGGGAGGTAGATATGGAAGATGTTAAGCCTGGAACCGTGAAAATCTATGATTATTATCAACCAGAATTTAGCATAAGCAAGGTAAGTGCTTTTTACTGTTGTTTTATTAACTCCCTCTAAATATCTTATAAGTTATTTTCCAAAACTTTCAAAATGAGCTTTGAAATGTAATTCTATTATACTTTTCCTTTGCAGAGTTACACATTACCAAACGATGATGTCTGTGAGTTTGGACCTTCAGTAGTAATTGATGGCATTATTGTAGACCCCATTCCTATCGATTATTTTGCTGATTATGATGCAGATGAGACGACGACAGTGGCTCCAGATGCCATTGATGAGCTAATAGGTGCCATTGATGCTGCAATTCCCTAAACTAGGAGTATGCAATGGCTATATTCACGTCATTAGGGACTTTCATTGACCTAAGAATTTTGCAGAATATTTTAAAATTTATGCAGTGACAGATGTACAGGGAGATGTAATATCAAAGATGTTTAATACTTCCCTGTAATATCAAAGATGTTTAATACTTCCCTGTAAGTAAATTTGATTTGATAATAAACATCTTGGCAAGAGCAACTTTTTGGCTTGTTTACCTCTTTCTTTAAAGCACTTATATATTTTACATATATTTGATAAAGCTACCACATGCTATACTATACAGAAAAAGCAAACTTTCAGTAGATTTATAATATATTTTCATATATAGCTATAAATATGCAGTCTTGGCCATGAATATTGAGAAGATAATAGTTATGGACCGAAATCTGAAACCATTTCTGTATGACAGATCTAAATATGTAGCATCAGAGAACAACTTCATTTGAAAACCTATTTGTGTGTTAATTCCTTACAATAGTTGATTTATATATAAAAAAGATTAGTATGAGTCAGCATCTTCCTATAGCTTATTATTTTTCACCTAGCTATTTCATTTCTTGCATCATGCCCTCCAATGATATCTGTTTATTATACTTTAACAATAGATACATTCTTCTTCTTATCAAGGCTTGTGCAGGATACAAATTTTGGTCAGATCATAGGTCCTGCCTAAACTGATAGATACTTAAGTATGTGAATAGGAATCGTTGTATAATTACATCTAAGGCCTGAGTGAAGAATGAGGTCATAGATTCATAAATGCCAAAATGTTTTAAGCTAAAATGAATTTTGCTCACTGAAAGGTCTTAACAGTTATAGCATATGACATACCACACAGCTGTCATATGTATAGTTTTCTCTATTTATGTAGTTCAACTAATCTACCTATATATCTTCCTATACCTATGATTTTACTAAACAGATACTTTGTATGATCTCTCATATTCATCACCATGCTTGTCGTAAGTGTGTTTTCATGTCTTGTCTTTATTAATTCTTATTGCTGATATTAAACATGACATAGTGCAGTATAGAGAACTGGTATTATATAGTGTTATTTTCCAATGTAGCACTTTAACTGTCATGAAACATATCATACAATAAAATTGTTTTTATATTTTGACTATATTATATCCTTGGCATGCTGTGCTTATTTCTTTTTTAAGGTGTGTATAGTAAAAACTCTGCATATTTTGATGATATGCACCAGTCTATATATTTATACCTTTTGCTACGCTTATTTCTTCAAACTGCATTCTACTTCATAAGGCTAGAATACTTCCTCTGTGTTCCCCTGCATGTCGTAAGTGTCAGCTAAATGGGGTGGAGCAAAGGGACTGAGAATCTCCTCCTATGTATTTTCTCTTCCCTAAGAGTCAGAGTATTTTGCCTTGCCTCAGCCACTACCCTTATAAGAGAAAAAAATGTTTCATGTATATAGAATTGATTTTCCTGATATGTTCTGCCTCAAGCAACAGACGAGAGGTAGTGGAGGAGAAGCTTGAGGAGTGGAGAAGAGTGATGGAGGATAGAGGACTGAGAATCAGCAGGAAGAAGACAGAGTACTTGAGGTTAAGAGATAATGAGGATGGGGAGGTCAATTTGCAGGGGGAGGTGTTGAAAAGTTCAAGTATTTGGGATCAATAGCAGCAGAGGATGGTGATCTAGAGTCAGAAATAACCTACAGAATACAAGAGAGATGGAAGAACTGGAAGAAAGTGTCTGGGGTGCTGTGCGACAGGAGAATAGGGATTAAGTTGAGGGGTAAAGTGCATAAGACAGTTGTGAGACCTGCGATGATGTATGGAGCAGAGGAATGGGCAATAAAGAAGACACAAGAGAAAAAACTGGTTGTGGCAGAGGATGTTGAGATGGTTGTGTGGGGTGACAAGAAGTGATAAGATCAGAAACGAGGTAATTAGAGGTACCTCAAAAGTTAGAGAAATATCAGATAAGATACAAGAAAGTAGACTAAGGTGGTATGGTCATGTCGTTAGGAGGGATGAACAGTATGTTGGGAGGAGGGTAATGGAAATGGATATACAGGGTAGGAGAGGGAGGGGGAGACCAAAGCGAAGGTGGATGGATTGCATCAATGACCGGAAATCTAAAGGTTTTGGGTGATGAGGTAAGGGACAGGAACATAAGGAGAACACTGGCCAGAAACATCGACCCCACATAAAAGTGGGAAAAGATGTAGACGCAGAAGGAGTTCTGCCTTCAAGCTGGTTGAAATAAAACACATCAGGAGCACCTACTTAAGAGGCTGTGGTACCTCTGCAGTAGAGCGCACGAGTTGTAAAGTGACGAGCCTGACAATCACTTGTTTGACCACCATGGGATGTTAGGAAGGGCAACTAGCCTTAACCCTCAAGTTCCAACTGTCTGTACCCACTCCCATTCAAATGGGGATTAATAATGACATATAAAACTGCAAAACAGGCATACTTGCATTAATGGATTATAGAATGAAAGCTCAAATATTAGGCGAAGGAAATCATAAAAAAATAGGTAAGTGAGCTTATGGCAAAAAAAAAAAAAAAAAAAAAAAAAAAAAAAAAAATATATATATATATATATATATATATATATATATATATATATATATATATATATATATATATATATATATATATATATATATATATATATATATATATATATATACCCTCTTAACTCTATCACTATATTAGGAATCCACATAGCCTCTAACTTGTCTTGGAGGAATCACATAATCCAAATTTCTAAATCTTCATCCAAAAAATTGGGGGTTTTGTTTCGTTTTCGTTATTACTTTTCCTCATTGCAGTTACTTAAAATTTACAAAGGTCTTATCCGCCCCTGCTTAGAATACTGCTCACACATCTGGGGTGCTTCTTCCTTTACTTATCTTCTTGATAGGGTTCAATCTAAGGTAGTCAGACTTATTAATGATCCTTCTCTTACTTCTAACTTGGATTCTCTCTCTCTTCGCTGTAAGGTATCTTCCCTATCGCTTTTCTATCGCTACTACTTCCATCGCTGCTCTGATGAGTTGGCGAGTTGCATCCCTCCTCCACTGCCGAGGCCGCGTAACACTCGCCAAGCGGCCTCATCTCACAGGTACTGTGTGGAGATTTGTAGCTCGCGGATTGGTCGGTGCAGCGACTGCTTCTTCCCATCTACCTCCAGACTCTGGAACTCTCTTCCTCCTTCTGTCTTTCCTAGTTCTTATGACCTTTCATCCTTCAAAAAGCAGATCTATCGTTATCTCAGAGCCTAGTCCTCCATATCTCTGGGTCCTCTTTACTTTGACTGTTTTTTCTGTCTGTCATTTTCCTTTGTGTGACATTACCTCATCTCTGCCTTGCCCTTAACTTTTTCTTTTCCTTCGTCTTGGTATTTTCTCGTGCCCGGGCCTTTGTCGACGAGGGCAGTTTCTGCCTGTCCCGGTGTCACACTCTTAAAAAAAAAAATATATATATATATATATATATAATTAACACTGAACTGTTAACAGAGTCTAAAATGGAAGGAAAAGCCCATTAAATGAAGCAACGAAAATATATATATATAAACTACTTATTAATTTCCTGACCTAGACTGGTCACCTTCTCAAAGTACAATGGCAAGAGATACAACTAGCAAAACAGAAGAACACTTGAAAAGAAGGAGACAAAAGAACCGCCCAGGAGTCCTAAACGTGGGATTAAAGTTAAAGTTTGCCGGTGTTTCAGTTCCGATATCCATCTGAGATGCTCTCAGAACGTCAGCCGAGGGAAGCTCCAGCCCCCCCACTGTGGTGCCCATCCACAGCATTTAACCTTCCCAGTAAACAGCTTAAACTCTCGGTCCTGAGCGGGAACCGATCTGTCGACCTCGCGAATGCGAGGCCAGCGCGTTACCACTTTTCTAGCCGGGGTTAGTCAGTAATCCTCACAAACAGGCCGCAAAAGGAATTAAAGTCCATACTTGGCTAAATTGTATTAACAAAAGAATCTTCATAATAGTAATTATATATATATATATATATATATATATATATATATATATATATATATATATATATATATATATATATATATATATATATATATATATATATATATATATATATATATATATATATATATATATATATATATATATATATATATATATATATATATATATATATATATATATATATATATATATATATATATATATATATATATATATATATATATATATATATATATATATATATATATATATATATATATATATATATATATATATATATATATATATATATATATATATATATATATATATATATATATATATTTCAAAATGTAAGGTAATGAGAATGGGTACAAGTGCAAGAAGGCCCAAGCTTGACTACTCGGTGGCTGGAGTACACCTTCAAGAGACAGAAAATGAGAGAGATCTAGGAGTAAACATACTGGCAGATTTGTCTCCAGAAATACATATAAATGGCATAGTAAGGGCAGCATATGCATTCTTATCAAATGTAAGGGTAGCCTTCAGGCACATGGACAAGGAAATGTTCAGAAATATTTATGTAACCTATGTGAGGCCAAACCTCGAATATGCAGCCCCCTTTTGGAATCCGCACTTGAAAAAGCACATAGCTAAGCTTGAAAAAGTTCAAAGACATGCCACGAAACTGGTGCCAGAAATACGCAATCTCAGTTATGATGAGAGGCTGAGGGAATTAGACTTACCATCACTCGAAGCTAGAAGATTGAGGGGGGATATGGTGACAGTCTTTAAATTCCTTCATGGTTATGATAGAGTGGATAGGGATCGATTCTTTGATATGGCAGGCTCTAGAACTAGAGGTCATAGTTTGAAGCTTCGTAAGAAAACTTCTCACAACATTCTGCACATCTGTCTCTTTTACTTTCCTTTTCCTCACATTTTGTCATTATTTATGGAAGGTTCACAACTAATGGCCCCCAGTACCCGGCATAGTGGTGTGCGAAGAATCTCCGGGGATCAAGTTGACTCCACCATTGGCTTGAGGGCAGACATGCCTGGTGGTAGTAATGGTTCTGCTCTTAACCTTGCACCTCCCAATAGATCTGCTTCTTTCACTCTCCACTATTCAAACATTCGTGGGCTGAACTCTAATCTTTCGTCTGTGGAACAGCACTTGGGCACTTTCCTCCCTAACCTCCTCCTCCTATCTGAAACCCAGTTGTCTATACATGCTTCCACTGACCCTTTCCAAATCTCTCAATATAATCTGTATACTCGTTTTCATTCCAAAGGTGGGGTCTGTGCTTACTGCAACATTAACACTCCTATTGTGAGGCTCATGGACCTTGAATCTCCTGACTTTGATGTTCTCTGGCTAAAAGTCTATCTCTCCACTACCACTATCATCCTTTGCTTCTGCTACTGTTCTCCAAACTCCACCGAGTTTGTGTCTTTCTTTGAATATCTCTCCTTGTGCCATGAGTCCTTGCTATCTTCTCACCCACATGCCGAAGTTCTTTACATTGGAGACTTCAATGTACGCCACAGTGAGTGGCTTCATTCTTCTCACACTGATGTGGGAGGAAGCGAGGCTCTTGCTTTCTCTATTACTCATGATCTGGAGCAAATTATCAAACATCCTACTCGCGGTCCTGATCGTCACGAACATGCTGCAAACATTCTTGACCTATTTTTTACTTCTAACCCTTCAAACTACTCTTCTTCTGTGCTTTCCCCTCTTGGTAAATCTGACCACTCCATGATCTCTGTCTCTACCATTTTTGCTACCCCACCACCAATCCCTCCTACTCAACGCCGCCTTTGTCACTTCGAGTGAACCCAATATGAAAATTTGCGTAACTTTCTCTTTGACTTCCCATGGGATGACTACTGCTTTCGGTCCCGCAACCCTGATCGGGTAGCTGTAAAAGTTGCCGAGATCGTGACAGCGGGAATGGAGGCGTACACCCCCTCTTCTACAAAAACTTTCTCTCCCCCTAAACCTTGGTTTGACCGAGCCTGCTTCATGGCAATCCAGGCTAGGAATCAGGCTCACTGATCGTACCAAGCTTCTCCTTCCGATTTAACTCGCTCTGCTTTTATTATAGCTAGGAATCGCTGTACTGCTCAGATTCAAAGGTCTAAGGCTTCCTTTATAAGAAGGAAAGTTGATGACCTTAACTCCTCTCCCACTGACAAATGCTTCTGGTCCTTAGCCAAAAACCTCTGTAACACAAGCTTTCCCCCTCTCATTCATTCTGATGGTTCTATAGCTTGCTCTCCCACTGACAAAGCCACTCTATTTGGCTCTCATTTTTCTGCCAACTCTTCTATCAACGATTCCACCAAGGAACCAAAATTGGCTTGAAGTTTATGAGGAAAGTCATATAGGTACTATTGAAGTCATAAACTCAGTTGTTAACATGGCACAGGAAAAAAAATGTAGGATTTTGATTATGGGAGACTTTAATCATAAAGAGATAGATTGGATAAATCTTGACCCACACAGTGGTGAGGACTCATTCGGGGCAAGATTCCTAGATTGCGTAGAAGGGAATTTCCTACACCAACATGTAATGGAACCAACAAGGGCCAGGGGTGGGGATGAGCCATCACTACTTGATCTAGTGTTCACAGATAATGTGTTGGATATTGAAAAAAATGAATATGAACCACCAATTGGAAAGAGTGACCACTGTGTGTTGTTGATGGAGTATATCATTGAAGATATTCTTCCTGAGAGTAGAGGCACTGAGGACATGAGGAGGAACTATCCAAAAGGAGATTACATCAAAATGAATGAGCTTTTTGCAGGTCTTGACTGGAGAACCTTATTTTACAACAAATCTGTACAAGAAATGTATGACATCTTTTGTGAGAAATATGGGAAGATAGTAGATTGCTGCATACCTGTCACCAAAGTAGGTGTAATTCATGCCAGAGAGAAATTGTTCGATAATGGGTGTAAAAGAGCTAATGAGTGGAGAGACAAATGCTGGAAAGGGTATAGGAGGAGAAAAAACATAAATGCCTGGCAAACCTACAAAAGAGCAAGAAATGACTACCTAAGTAAAAGGAGAGAGGCAGAGAGAGACTATGAGAGGGACATCACCAAGAAGACTAAAGAAAATCCCAAGCTTTTCCACAGCTTATCAGATGAAAACTGAAGGTAAAAGAACAGGTTTTAAGGCTAAAGAGAGCGGATGGGAGCATCACTGAGATGGATGAAGAGATCTGCAAAGAATTGAACAAGGAGTTTCAGTCAGTATTTACAGTAGAAAATACCCCACCCCCTCAGATTTCAGTGATAGAAGCTCAAGGGCTGGTATTAGAGAACATCAACCTTACAGACACAGAGGTATGCAAAGCGCTGATGGATTTAGATGTTCATAAAGCTACAGGTCCTGATGACAAATCCCCTCATGTGCTTAAAAAATGCGCAAACTCAATATCAGTGGCACTAAGTATCATATTTAAGGAGTCACTGGAGTCGGGGGAGATTCCAAGATGCTGGAAACAAGGAAATGTGATACCTATCTTCAAAAAGGGAAGGAGGGATACGGCTCTGAACTATAGACCAGTTTCCTTGACCAGCATAGTTTGCAAAGTAATGGAGAAACTATTAAGGAAACATATCTCTCTTCACTTGGAATCCTTCAACTTTCTGTCAGTGAGGCAACATGGCTTCAGAGAAGGTAGATCAACAGTAACAAACTTATTAGAATTTTATGATGAGGTAAGCCAAATCTTACAGGAAAGAGAGGGCTTGGCAGATTGCATATTCCTAGACTTCCAGAAAGCGTTTGACACTGTTCCACATGGGAGACTTATTAGGAAGCTGCAATCAATGGCTAGAATAGGTGGAAATGTTTTGGAATGGATAAAAACTTACTTAGAAGGAAGGGAACAGAGGGTTAGAGTAAGACACTCAGTGTCTGAATGGAGAAGAGTTAGTAGTGGAGTTCCACAGGGTTCAGTTTTAGGGCCACTTTTGTTCCTTGTATATGTAAATGACCTACCAGAGTCTGTAAATTCATTTGTGAATATGTTTGCAGATGATGCAAAGATTGTGAAGAAAGTAAAAAACGAGAACAATGGTAGAGAACTTCAGGAGGATCTAAATAATCTGCATGAGTGGTCAGAAAAGTGGCTAATGAAATTCAATACTTCAAAATGTAAGGTAATGAGAATGGGTACAAGTGCAAGAAGGCTCAAGCTTAACTACTCGGTGGCTGGAGTACAACTTCAAGAGAGAGAAAATGAGAGAGATCTAGGAGTAAACATACTGGCAGATTTGTCTCCAGAAATACATATAAATGGCATAGTAAGGGCAGCATATGCATTCTTATCAAATGTAAGGGTAGCCTTCAGGCACATGGACAAGGAAATGTTCAGAAATATTTATGTAACCTATGTGAGGCCAAAACTCGAATATGCAGCCCCCTTTTGGAATCCGCACTTGAAAAAGCACATAGCTAAGCTTGAAAAAGTTCAAAGACATGCCACGAAACTGGTGCCAGAAATACGCAATCTCAGTTATGATGAGAGGCTGAGGGAATTAGACTTACCATCACTCGAAGCTAGAAGAGTGAGGGGGGGATATGGTGACAGTCTTTTAAATTCCTTCATGGTTATGATAGGGTGGATAGGGATGGATATTTTGATATGGCTGGCTCTAGAACTAGAGGTCATAGTTTGAAGCTTGGTAAGAAAACTTCTTTGCAGGATGTAAGGAAATACTTTTTCAGTGTAAGAGTAGTTGATAATTGGAATTGGCTAAGCGAGGAGGTAGTTAATGCTATCTCAATCCATAGTTTTAAGGACAGGTATGATAAGTATCACTAAGCATAAAATGGAACCGATGAGGAGACGGGAAGATACGAGCTTTGGGCTCTTTCCCGTAAACACAATTAGGTAATCGCAATTAGGTAATCACCTGTTCCTCAGTCTTTTCCCCTTTCCAACCCTATGCCCTCCCTTATCCTTTCTTCACGCAGAGTTCATAAGGTTCTTCACTCACTAAAGACAAACAAGGCATCTGGTCCCGATGGTATCCCTGCAAGGTTCCTTAAGGAGTTTGCAGATGAACTGGCTCCTGTGCTTTGCCGTCTTTTTCGCCTCATTCTGTCAACCAGTATCTAGCCTTCATCTTGGAAGCATGCTATAGTTCAACCTGTTCCTAAGAAGGGTGACCGCTCTATTCCTTCTAACTACCGACCTATTGCTCTAACCTCCTCTATTGCTAAAGTTTTCGAAACTTTGCTCAATGCTCACTTCTTGAAACGCCTTGAATCTAACTCACTTATCTCCGATCACCAGTACGGCTTCCGCAAGGCAAGATCCACTGGTGATCTCCAGTCCTATCTTACTCATGTATGGTCATCTTCTCTGAGGAACTATGGGGAATCCTTTGTCATCGCCCTTGATATCTCTAAGGCTTTTGACAGAGTCTGGCACAAGGCACTGTTGGCCAAACTCCCTGCCTATGGCTTTACCCCTTCTTTCTGTTCTCTGATTTCCAGTTTTCTTACTGACCGTTCTATATCTGTAGTTGTTGATGGCGCGACATCTAGCCCTTTCTCTGTTTCCAGTGGTGATCTACAGGGCTCTGTTCTTTCACCTACTCTCTTCCTTCTCTTCATCAATGATCTTCTACAATCCCCATCTTCCTCTCTTCTTCATGCCTTTGGCGATGATTCTACCCTTCACGTTTCCTCTGCCTATTCTTCACAACCTTCATCTGTTACTCGTAATCAATCTTGTATCACTCTTTCTTCTACTCTTAACTCCGATTTGCAGAGAGTATCTGAATGGGGCACTCAAAATTTAGTTAAATTCAATGCCTCAAAGACACAGTTTCTGGCTATCTCTTTATCTTCTTCTCCTCCTGATAACCCTATTGTCTTCGAAACTAATGAAATTTACCCTCTTAACTCTATCAATATATTAGGAATCCATATAGCCTCTAACTTGTCTTAGAGGAATCACATAATCCAAATTTCTAAATCATCATCCAAAAAATTGGGGGTTTTGCTTTGTTTTCGTTATTACTTTTCCTCATTGCAGTTACTTAAAATTTACAAAGGTCTTATCCGCCCCTACTTAGAATACTGCTCACACATCTGGGGTTCTTCTTCCTCTACTTATCTTCTTGATAGGGTTCAATCTAAGGCAGTCAGATTCATTAATAATCCTTCTCTTACTTCTAAATTGGATTCTCTCTCTCTTTGCCGTAAGGTATCTTCCCTTTCGCTTTTCTGTCGCTACTACTTCCATCGATGCTCTGATGAGTTGGCGAGTTGCATCCCTCCTCCACTGCCGACGCCGCGTAACACTCGCCAAGCGGCCTCATCTCACGGGTACTGTGTGGAGATTTGTAGCTCGCGGATTGGTCGGTGCAGCGACTGCTTCTTCTCATCTACCTCCAGACTCTGGAACTCTCTTCCTCCTTCTGTCTTTCCTAATTCTTATGACCTTTCATCCTTCAAAAAGCAGATCTATCGTCATCTCAGAGCCTAGTCCTCCATATCTCTGGGTCCTCTGTACTTTGACTGTGTTTTTCTGTCTGTCGTTTTCCTTTGTGTGACATTACCTCATCTCTGCCTTGCCCTTAACCTCTTTCTTTTCCTTCGTCTTGGTATTTTCTCTTGCCCGGGCCTTTGTTGATGAGGGCAGTTTCTGCCTGTCCCGGTGTCACACTCTTAAAAAAAAAAAAAACTTTTTCAGTGTAAGAGTAGTTGATAAATGGAATTCGCTAAGCGAGGAGGTATTTAATGCTATCTCAATCCATAGTTTTAAGGACAGGTATGATAAGTATCACTAAGTATAAAATGGAACCGATGAGGAGACGGGAAGATACGAGCTTTTGGCTCTTTCCCGTAAACACAATTAGGTAATTACATATATATATATATATATATATATATATATATATATATATATATATATATATATATTATATATATATATATATATATATATATATATATATATATATATATATATATATATATATATATATATAAGAAGAAGAAGAGAAGAAAAATTTTCATTTCAGAGTTCTTTAAAACAAAGGGGAGATAAAGAAGATAATGACAGAAGATCAGGGGATGGGGCCTCATTAAGATTGTTATACACAAATGCTGATGGATTAGCTGGTAAGGCAGTAGAATTAAAAGATAGGATTCACAACTGTAAGGCAGATATAGTAGCAATTACAGAGAGTAAGTTGAGTAAGGACATAAACAGTGTCACAGTTTTTCCTAAGGGCTTCAGAATATTAAGGGTTGAAAAATCTGAGAGAACTGGTGGAGGGATAGCACTGCTCATAAGTGAAAGGACTCAAGTTGAAGAAATAAACTTGGGTATAGAAAGTGAGTTCAAGGGATTTCTTGTTGCTCGCATAAATACTGGGTCAGAGAGCATAATAATAACTGTTGTATATAACCCACTAAGGAACCAGAATAGGCTAGAAGTTTATGAGGAAAGTCATATAGGTACTATTGAAGTCATAAACTCAGTTGTTAACATGGCATGGGAGAGAAAATGTAGGATTTTGATTATGGGAGATTTTAATCATAAAGAGATAGATTGGATAAATCTTGACCCACGCAGTGGTGAGGACTCATTCGGGTCAAGATTCCTAGGTTGCGTACAAGGGAATTTCCTACACCAACATGTAATGGAACCAACGAGGGCCAGGGGTGGGGATGAGCCATCACTTCTTGATCTAGTATTCACAGATAATGTGTTGGATATTGAAAAAAATGAGTATGAACCACCAATTGGAAAGAGTGACCACTGTGTGTTGTTGATGGAGTATATCATTGAAGATATTCTGCGTGAGAGTAGAGGCACTGAGGACATGAGGAGGAACTATCCGAAAGGAGATTACATCAAAATGAATGAGATTTTTGCAGTTATTGACTGGAGAACCTTATTTTACAACAAATCTGTACAAGAAATGTATGACATCTTTTGTGAGAAATATGGGAAGATAGTAGATTGCTGCATACCTGTCACCAAAGTAGGTGTAATTCATGCCAGAGAGAAATGGTTTGATAATGAGTGTAAAAGAGCTAAGGAGTGGAGAGACAAATGCTGGTAAAGGTGTAGGAGGAGAAAAAACATAAATGCCTGGCAAACCTACAAAAGAGCAAGAAATGACTACCTAAGTAAAAGGAGAGAGGCAGAGAGAGACTATGAGAGGGACATCACCAGGAAGGCTAAAGAAAATCCCAAGCTTTTCCACAGCTTTATCAGAGGAAAACTGGAGGTAAAAGAACAGGTTTTAAGGCTAAAGAGAGCGGATGGAAGCATCACTGAGATGGATGAAGAGATCTGCAAAGAATTGAACAAGGAGTTTCAGTCAGTATTTACAGTAGAAAATACCCCACCCCCTCATATTGCAGAGGTAGAAGCTCAAGAGCCGGTATTTGAGAACATCAACCTTACAGCCACAGAGGTATGCAAAGTGTTGATGGATTTAGATGCTCATAGAGCTACAGGTGCTGATGACATATCCCCTCATGTGCTTAAAAAATGCGCAAACTCAATATCAGTGGCACTAAGTATCATATTTAAAAAGTCATTGGAGTCAGGGGAGATTCCAAGATGCTAGAAACAAGCAAATGTGATACCTATCTTCAAAAAGGGAAGGAGGGATACGGCTCTGAACTATAGACCAGTTTCCTTGACCAGCATAGTTTGCAAAGTTATGGAGAAACTACTAAGAAAGCATATCTCTCTTCACTTGGAATCCCTGAACTTTTTGTCAGTGAGGCAACATGGCTTCAGAGAAGGTAGATCAACAGTAACAAACTTATTAGAATTTTATGATGAGGTAAGCCGAATCTTACAGGAAAGAGAGGGCTGGGCAGATTGCATATTCCTAGACTTCCAGAAAGCGTTTGACACTGTTCCACATGGGAGACTTATTAGGAAGCTGCAAACAATGGCTAGAATAGGTGGAGATGTCTTTGAATGGATAAAAACTTACTTGGAAGGAAGGGAACAGAGGGTTAGAGTAAGGAACTCAGAGTCTGAATGGAGAAGAGTTAGTAGTGGAGTTCCACAGGGTTCAGTTTTAGGGCCACTTTTGTTCCTTGTATATGCAAATGACCTACCAGAGTCTGTCAATTCATTCATGAATATGTTTGCAGATAATGCAAAGATTGCGAAGAAAGTAAGAAACGAGAACAATGTTAGAGAATTTCAGGAGGATCTAAATAGTCTGCATGAGTGGTCAGAAAAGTGGCTAATGAAATACAATACTTCAAAATGTAAGGTAATGAGAATGGGTACGAGTGCAAGAAGGCCCAAGCTTGATTACTCTGTGGCTGAAGTACAATTTCAAGAGACAGAAAATGAGAGAGATCTAGGAGTAAACATACTGGCAGATTTGTCTCCAGAAATACATATAAATGGCATAATAAGGGCAGCATATGTATTCTTATCAAATGTAAGGGTAGCCTTCAAGCACAGGGACAAGGAAATGTTCAGAGTGGAGGGATAGCACTGCTCATAAGTGAAAGGATTCAAGTTGAAGAAATAAACTTGGCTATAGAAAGTGAGTTCAAGGAATTTCTTGTTGCTCGCATAAATACTGGGTCAGAGAGCATAATAATAACTGTTGTATATAACCCACTAAGGAACCAGAATAGGCTAGAAGTTTATGAGGAAAGTCATATAGGTACTAATGAAGTCATAAACTCAATTGTTAAATGGCATGGGAGAGAAAATGTAGGATTTTGATTATGGGAGATTTTAATCATAAAGAGATAGATTGGATAAATCTTGACCCACACAGTGGTGAGGACTCACTCGGGTCAAGATTCCTAGATTGCGTACAAGGAAATTTCCTACACCAACATGTAATGGAACCAACGAGGGCCAGGGGTGGGGATGAGCCATCACTTCTTGATCTAGTATTACCAGATAATGTGTTGGATATTGAAAAAAATGAGTATGAACCACCAATTGGAAAGAGTGACCACTGTGTGTTGTTGATGGAGTATATCATTGAAGATATTCTGCGTGAGAGTAGAGGCACTAAGGACATGAGGAGGAACTATCCGAAAGGAGATTACATCAAAATGAATGAGATTTTTGCAGTTATTGACTGGAGAACCTTATTTTACAACAAATCTGTACAAGAAATGTATGACATCTTTTGTGAGAAACATGGGAAGATAGTAGATTGCTGCATACCTGTCACCAAAGTAGGTGTAATTCATGCCAGAGAGAAATGGTTCGATAATGAGTGTAAAAGAGCTAAGGAGTGGAGAGACAAATGCTGGTAAAGGTGTAGGAGGAGAAAAAACATAAATGCCTGGCAAACCTACAAAAGAGCAAGAAATTACTACCTAAGTAACAGGAGAGAGGCAGAGAGAGACTATGAGAGGGACATCACCAAGAAGGCTAAAGAAAATCCCAAGCTTTTCCACAGCTTTATCAGAGGAAAACTGAAGGTAAAAGAACAGGTTTTAAGGCTAAAGAGAGCGGATGGAAGCATCACTGAGACGGATGAAGAGATCTGCAAAGAATTGAACAAGGAGTTTCAGTCAGTATTTACAGTAGAAAATACCCCACCCCCTCAGATTGCAGAGGTAGAAGCTCAAGAGCCGGTATTTGAGAACATCAACCTTACAGCCACAGAGGTATGCAAAGCGCTGATGGATTTAGATGCTCATAAAGCTACAGGTCCTGATGACATATCCCCTCATGTGCTTAAAAAATGCGCAAACTCAATATCAGTGGCACTAAGTATCATATTTAAAAAGTCATTGGAGTCAGGGGAGATTCTAAGATGCTAGAAACAAGCAAATGTGATACCTATCTTCAAAAAGGGAAGGAGGGATACGGCTCTGAACTATAGACCAGTTTCCTTGACCCTGCATAGTTTGCAAAGTTATGGAGAAACTACTAAGGAAACATATCTCTCTTCACTTGGAATCCCTGAACTTTTTGTCAGTGAGGCAACATGGCTTCAGAGAAGGTAGATCAACAGTAACAAACTTATTAGAATTTTATGATGAGGTAAGCCGAATCTTACAGGAAAGAGAGGGCTGGGCAGATTGCATATTCTTAGACTTCCAGAAAGCATTTGACACTGTTCCACATGGGAAACTTATTAGGAAGCTGCAAACAATGGCTAGAATAGGTGGAAATGTCTTTGAATGGATAAAAACTTACTTAGAAGGAAGGGAACAGAAGGTTAGAGTAAGGAACTCAGAGTCTGAATGGAGAAGAGTTAGTAGTGGAGTTCCACAGGGTTCAGTTTTAGGGCCACTTTTGTTCCTTGTATATGTAAATGACCTACCAGAGTCTGTCAATTCATTCATGAATATGTTTGCAGATGATGCAAAGATTGCGAAGAAAGTAAGAAACGAGAACAATGTTAGAGAACTTCAGGAGGATCTAAATAGTCTGCATGAGTGGTCAGAAAAGTGGCTAATGAAATACAATACTTCAAAATGTAAGGTAATGAGAATGGGCACGAGTGCAAGAAGGCCCAAGCATGACTACATGTGGCTGAAGTACAATTTCAAGAGACAGAAAATGAGAGAGATCTAGGAGTAAACATACTTGCAGATTTGTCTCCAGAAATACATATAAATGGCATAGTAAGGGCAGCATATGCATTCTTATCAAATGTAAGGGTAGCCTTCAGGCACATGGACAAGGAAATGTTCAGAAATATTTATGTAACCTATGTGAGGCCAAAACTCGAATATGCAGCCCCCTTTTGGAATCCACACTTGAAAAAACACATAGCTAAGCTTGAAAAAGTTCAAAGACATGCCACGAAACTGGTGCCAGAAATACGCAATCTCAGTTATGATGAGAGGCTGAGGGCATTAGACTTACTATCACTCGAAGCTAGAAGATTGAGGGGGGATATGGTAACAGTCTTTAAATTCCTTCATGATTATGATAGAGTGGATAGGGATCGATATTTTGATATGGCTGTCTCTAGAACTAGAGGTCATAGTTTGAAACTTTGTAAGAAAACTTCTTTGCAGGATGTAAGGAAATACTTTTTCAGTGTAATAGTAGTTGATAATTGGAATTGGCTAAGCGAGGAGATAGTTAATGCTATCTCAATCCATAGTTTTAAGGACAGGTATGATAAGTATCACTAAGTATAAAATGGAACCGATGAGGAGACGGGAAGATACGAGCTTAGGGCTCTTTCCCGTAAACGCAATTAGGTAATTACAATTAGGTAATTACATATGCATATATATATATATATATATATATATATATATATATATATATATATATATATATATATATATATATATATATATATATATACATATATATATATATATATATATATATATATATATATATATATATATATATATATATATATATATATATATATATATATATATATATATATATATATATATATATATATATATACATATATATATACATATATAATATATATATATATATATATATATATATATATATATATATATATATATATATATATATATATATATATATATATATATATATATATATATATATATATATATATATATATATATATATATATATATATATATATATATATATATATATATATATATATATATATATATATATATATATATATATATATATACACATACATATATATACACATACAGTAGTCGCCGTGGCTCAGTCGGTAGTGTCTCCGACTTTGAGGCGTCAGGTCGAGGGTTCGCGCCCCGTCACGGTCTGAGGTTAGCAAAGGCATGCACTCAGCGTAAGGATTACATTTGCCAAAACAAGTCCTTCGCAAGAAGGCAACCGTCCTAGCCCTTGGTTGATAAGGGAGTCCGTGACGTAAAACCGGAACATACACATACACACACACACAATTAGGTAATCACACACACACACACATTTATATATATATATATATATATATATATATATATATATATATATATATATATATATATATATATATATATATATATATATATATATATATATATATATATATATATATATATATATATATATATATATATATATATATATATATATATATATATATATATATATATATATATATATATATATATATATATATATATATATATATATATATATATATATATATATATATATATACACACACACACACACACATACACACACACACACACACACATAGCTAAGCTTGAAAAAGTTCAAAGTGTCGTATGACTTCCGCCATGCTGAAGCCAGAATCTGAAACTTGTAACAGATCTTGAGCGGAAACGGTTGGTCGAGGGCACGGATATTTTATTACAATGTTTGTAGAAAGTGCCAAGGAAATATATGACCGGAACCGTGAGACTTAGGAGCTGGCATCGAGAAGGGCAAGAAAGGACAGGAAGTTAGCCATTTCCTAAACCGCAACAAATATAAACAGGTGTTTTGTACGCAGGTACACGCCCAGTAGAAATGCCCAATAACTCCTCCCCGGAAGTAGGTGGGATTCCACTTTGAACCTGGCGTTGATTAGCTAGGACTAGATCTGACTGATTTCATTGGAGAATTGGATGTTAAGCCACGCCCTGCCCCTGGGGGTATTTAAAGAGCCACCCAGGGCAGGGACAGTTAGTTAGAACTTTGCCAGGGGCACGAATAGATCATAGATTGTGATAGTCATAGGGTGGGGGCATTGAAGCGTCGGTTGTGTTGTACTCTAGAATAAACATGAGCAAAGGAACTACTGCTTGTCCATTCTTACCTTGTAACCACGCTACCATAATTGTCCATTCTTACCTTGTAACCACGCTACCATAATTATAGATATATACGTAGGAGGAAAAGCCCTACGTCAGTGGTATCATTAGATGAGATAATAAAAGCTTTACGTCAGTGGTGCCGCTCGGTAGGATAATAAATAAAAGTAATACGACAGTGGTGGCATTTAGTTGGGATAGCAATATCCTTTACGTCAGTGGTGGCGTACGGAGGGATAAACTAAAACCCTATACGTCAGTGGTGGCAGTGCGGTACGATCATCACGCCTGGAATACATACAAAGAGACTCTCATATCAGAAGAAACCAGTGCAAAGAAAAGAAAATAAGAATGGCAAAAGCAGAAATCCAACATCTCCCAATTCAAGAAATGAGTGACGAGGCCAAACACCGGAGAATTCTCGAACTGGAGGAGCACGTGTGGCGCCTACAAACTCCTGCCGACGCCGCTCCGTCGAGAAGGAACTTGGCCGACGCCGACAGTAAAACCGACGCCTCAAACATCGACGAACAGCCGGCCGCTCCGAACCCCGTGGTGACACAGGGAACGCAGCAGGCCCAGCCCCCACCCTGTGCCCTGGTTGTAAAGACGCCTCGAGCCAAAAATTCACTTTTATACCTCAATGGCGCAAATGTAAAAGACCGCGAATGTCCGTCCATAATTCCCGCGACCGACTTCCTGAAATACTTGGGTCTGCGGATGAGAAGTGACGAGTGGTCAAATAGAGAATATTATAAAACTTTGAAGGAACTATTTCTAAGATATTTCTTAGTAAGCCGAAGTGTGACCGGAGCATTGAGTGAAAATGCCCATTACAAGAGGTGTAAGTTGCCGGATCCGACCAAGAAGACGGCGATTCGACGATTTTACGCGAAGAGAAGAAGGAAAACCCGCTCCTTCCTTGCCTTCTGCCATGAAGTTTTTCAGGACCACCTCCTTAAAATAAGCTAAGTACTTGTGATCTGTATCCAGTGAGTAATGGGACAATTAGTAAAAGAAATTGAGGTCGGTGGACGCCGCCATTTTGTCTTGTAGTTATGCTTTGATTCAGCCAACCCGCTTATAAGGGGTGTGGCGCTTAATAAGTCGATAAAAGTAGAATTTCTGTACCCATTACTAACATGGATAATTTGTACTAATAGCTATAAGCAGTAATAAACTCCGTTTTTGTTATAATTTGAGTAATATAAAGAATTTGCGTTGGAAGTGTGTTCCATTTATTTGTATTAATGCCTAGATTGAATTTTAAGAACGCGAATGTATCGATTTTTTTTTAATTGACAAATTTAATGCGCGTGAAATCACTGTTACAGTATATTAATTTCTAAAGCGTAAGAATTATAGTGAGAAATATACGTGCATCTGCTTTTGAGAGTTTCATAAACCACGTGTGGTTTTCGAGAAAGGCATGCGGAAGTGACCATTCGATCTCCCAACCTCGTTATTGTGAATCTGTAGTAATTGTACTGAGCTTTGATATTTTAAAGTATGTGTAAAATCATTGTTATATTAATTTCTTAAAGCGTAAGAAATCGAGTGTTACGATTGCGCCTGTTTTTAAGTTTTTTTTCTTTTTTTTTGTTTGTTTTTATCCGTGGGAGTAATGTTTTAGCGAGGGAAAGACATAAACGACAGATCGTTCTTTTTGTGTTATGATGATGGGGAATTAATCTTACGATACGTGTGTGGCATGTTCTTTTTGAAGAATAAGAAATTTTCGTGATATTAGTTAGAGATGAGTTTTTTTATTTCACGCTATGCAGGTGAAAGTAAGAGTAAATTAGAGTAGTTTGTGCTGTCCTAGAATAGGGAAGGTTTTTCAGTGTCACCCAAACGTAGCTTCAAGGGAGTAGAATGTTTGTTCGTTCGTTAGAATGGGACCTAGGACTGGTGAGGAAGTCTGTGACCGCACGGCTCAGCCGAGATTTCACCTTTACTCTTCTTCAGAGAGACCGGGAAAGGAAAACCAACATGTTGTAAATAAATGGGAAATTTTCCATAGACAGAGAGAAAGGGAATGCAAGTTTGAATGTGAGCGAATGAGTATAATGAGTGTAATAGGGGTATAATGGGAGGGTTGCTCTAGGGGGTGAAATCGCGGAAAGCACCGTTAGGAAGCATGATTGGGGAGTCTGCGAGGATCGTTCCCCTGCTCCGCCAGGTCCTTCTGCATGCCATATCAGAGTGTATTTATGGGAGGTGATGCGCTGTTGCAATATCTAGTGAGGGATATGGATGAGAAGGTAATTCTCCACCTGCCCAGATATGGTTGAAATGCCGAGTTTGTTTTATTTTGTTTTGTCCCCTACTCCGCCATTGAGATTATTATTCGATTTCCGAGAGATTCCAAGATAGGTGTTACGTGATAAAGGACGTGAATCTATGAATGATTCTTTATTTTCTTTGCTAGCTGCAGTATATACATTATTTGTCTGAAGAGATATGTTAGATTGATAAAGTAAAACTTTGCGAGTTTTAGCCATGATAATGTTTTATCAAAATTATTTCGGCTCGGTCATAAAGAAAGAGTGAGAGCTGACACGAAATGACAACAAGAATGTTACACAGCTGTATCCCGTATTTGAGAGAGCAGATATAAGTCAAATTCGAGATAGTAAAAGAAGATATATATTTTATGTTTGAATTGTTTATGTACAACTCCGTACAAGATTTTGAAGTTTAAGCAAAATGCATTCCTTACTGTTGATAATGAAATATACTTTTTGTTTTTATTATTGCATACACAGAGATAGACTTTTTATATTCTTAGATACCCGTTTTTGTTATGGTTCTTTTTGTATTGAAGAAATCTTTAAAATCTTACTTAAAGGATTCTGAAAAGATTATCTAGAGATAACCATGGTTAATCCCTAGCATTTTCATGAATTTTAGATTACAATCGAGCTAATTAAAGATAATTGAGATTATTAAAGATTATTTGCTGAGTTTTAAAGTTAAAATTAATGACACTTAAGTCCTTTTTAAGAAGTTGTTAAGAGAAGGATATTTGTACTTTTGTTGATAGTAGTAGGGATACTGTCACATATGATTTTAGTTTTTTGCTTTAATTTCATCAGTGTGTGTGCTTCGACATAACCCTCTGATTTATAGCATGAAAAGAGAGAGATTGTCATTATAGACAAGGATGTGTATGCCGTTACAGTAAAGTCCTTATCAAGATTAAACAGAGAGGAATGGATTTATGCTTCGCCAGTTCTGCAGTTGTACACTAAGTTCTTTTGCTTTTGTTTTGTTAATGAGGAAATAAGAATAGCCCTCTGACAATAAACGTAAGACTCTATCGATAGTCATTGCTAACGTTTGTTCACGTTCATTTGTTTATTTATTTTATTATTAGAGATACTGTGCGACACTTTTTTATTTTCAGTACAAGTAAAAGACAGAGGCCCATCTCAGCTGACTTGTGAGTGAAAACCGCAACGTATTTCACGGTCACCTCTCTCTCTCTCTCTCTCTCTCTCTCTCTCTCTCTCTCTCTCTCTCTCTCTCTCTCTCTCTCCTACCTTTCACTCGACTCTGAGCCTGACAGAGGCTCCGTTCAATGCTAAAAGAACGTTGCTGTCTTTGAGTTTTTTTTGTGTGCTTTTTTTCAGCGAAGCTAGGCGATAATTGTGCCTACATTTTATTGCAGTCAATAGATTGTTGCATGCTGTTATTGCATAAATACTGATAAGACATCGGTAGTACCGCCATTTGCATAAATATTTTTGCCACATGTCGCAACTGTTTAGAGAATAAATAGACCTCCCATTGACAAATTGTGGAGCCAGCAAGTTGCCACTTATGCTATATATATATACATTGATTATGACAGCAGGAATTTGAATATTAAAGGAGACTGTGTTAGAATAAGCATCACTATGAAATATAAGTATAGAACTCTGTTCTTACTTCTGAATGCCAGTCTCCATTGTATATATATTGATATTTCTGATTTAGCATATTTATTTTTATTGTTTATTATTCTTATTTTTAGATCGTGATTATTAGTAATGTTAATATGTTGACTGATATTGTTGCTATCTCTCAATGGCCTGTTGCTAATTATTATTTTGAAATGAAATCAGCAGTAACTTGATGATTTGTATCTTTTATCTGAATTCATACTTGATGTTACTGTAGCCACCGCTAATAAGAATGTTTCTTTAGTGGCTTTTCTCAGCATTTAATGGTTATTCTTTTTGACATTTATAGTAGAGTAATGCTATGTAGCAGTTGCTAAGTCCTAAGTATCTTGGAATAATAATCTAGTTGTGTAGACACATACCTTCCATTACCACCCTATTCCTAGGCAGCCCCGACCTGCAAGTTCTAAAAGTCTTTAGATTTTGTCCGTCAGACAAGTCCCTAGTGCCCATTGAATAGAGATTGCAATCACTTGCAGTTGCAGGGGAGGCAAAGTATAGCCTCGATTACCAACGTATGGCCATTGTTGGTACCCTGAAGTCATAGGGAACCTTTCTTACAACTGTAGTAGTGACAGAGGTTCAAATTTTCATCCCGAGATCTGCTTCGAAGGTACGTGCGAGGGCCGTAAAGGAAGAGAATCGCTGTGACGTTGCAGGTCTCCTGCGTGGTGGTCTTAGTCAAGATCGGCCGAGGGCTTTTTTGGTGGATGTTCACCCTTGAGGGTGAGTGGACTTTCCACTTGTGTCCCGCGGGACGAGGAAGCCGGGCTGGAAGGATTAGCGGGATGGGCCCAGTCCTTGTCCTTTTTGTTTTGCCTATCCGAGTAACGGAGATAGGGCAACAAACCTGGGCCTGCAGCAAGGACAGCGAGGGAGTGAAAAACTGAGGACACAAGGAAACCGTTTTATAACGCCTAGCAAGAATTCATGAGCAAGGGACAGAGAAAACGAAAGTCGTCCTAGACAGAGAAAACGAAAGTCGTCCTAGACAGAGAAAACGAAAGTCGTCCTGGACAGGGAGGACAGTCCTAAAAGAATAAAGATTTTAAACTACTTTAAAAACCCAGGTAATCTTGATGAAATCCCAGAAACAAGGAGATCTCTATACATGTCCGAACTTTAGTGAAAAGAGAAAGAAGGGTATTTAAAAAAAAAAAAAATCCCTTATTAGTTAATTAAAATTACCTCCGTATTAGAACTGAAAAAAATGGGAAAGAAAATGTCCCCACCGTCTTTTGTGCTAAAAAAGGAGACAAAATATTTTTATTTTTATGTTTATTTTTTTTTGCTTTGCTAGCTTTAAGATAATTTTAAGCGCAAACTCAGAGTCTCCCTTAAATATAGTGTTGAGTAAGTGCCATTGATAAAGTGTATAATGTGAACTAAGATTAATAAGTTATTTTCTGCTTACATAATATTAGTGTTTTGTTTTAGCATTATTATTATTTGAATTATGATTTAATCTTTAGATTCATTAAGTTTTTATGTTAAGTGGTCTCTGAATAGTAATATAATATGAAAGTAACACATGCTTTGTTCCAGGAGTAGTTTTTAAGGCTTAATTTTAAGACAAATCAATGCCCCTAATAATGATAGGAATAGAACTTATGACGGTAGGGTCTCTTATAGAAATTACTGTTGATGTTATAGTCTATTGCATTTTACCTGTTTATACATGCTAATACTCTACTTAATTGTTTGCTAATGTTCTAAATGAGTCATAATCCTACTATAATTAACTCAATTTTGTCTGTTAAAGAAACGAGAGAAGTAGATGAATTAATGTTTTGATTTAAACTGACTTTTTGATCTTAATTAATGTTTAATATTAGTTTCACACTGGAATTATGTTGTTTAAATATAAGACTATGGTTGTATTTCAGATTTCCAACAAGGACATAGACCCTGCATGCTCTAGTTGTCTGTAAAGGTACTCTCTATATGTTATGTTTGTGTAATTTGTATAGGAATTCTTAGAACATAGCTTAAATAATTCGGCCCCACTTCTATTGTAAACTAATGTTAGCTAGGATATGTCCAAGAGCTCCCGGAAAACTAGTCCATGCTTCGACTGAAATAAGAGATATTTCAGTTTTGGTTGGGAGGGATGTCGTATGACTTCCGCCATGCTGAAGCCAGAATCTGAAACTTGTAACAGATCTTGAGCGGAAACGGTTGGTCGAGGGCACGGATATTTTATTACAATGTTTGTAGAAAGTGCCAAGGAAATATATGACCGGAACCGTGAGACTTAGGAGCTGGCATCGAGAAGGGCAAGAAAGGACAGGAAGTTAGCCATTTCCTAAACCGCAACAAATATAAACAGGTGTTTCGTACGCAGGTACACGCCCAGGAGAAATGCCCAATAACTCCTCCCCGGAAGTAGGTGGGATTCCACTTTGAACCTGGCGTTGATTAGCTAGGACTAGATCTGACTGATTTCATTGGAGAATTGGATGTTAAGCCACGCCCTGCCCCTGGGGGTATTTAAAGAGCCACCCAGGGCAGGGACAGTTAGTTAGAACTTTGCCAGGGGCACGAATAGATCATAGATTGTGATAGTCATAGGGTGGGGGCATTGAAGCGTCGGTTGTGTTGTACTCTAGAATAAACATGAGCAAAGGAACTACTGCTTGTCCATTCTTACCTTGTAACCACGCTACCATAATTGTCCATTCTTACCTTGTAACCACGCTACCATAATTATAGATATATACGTAGGAGGAAAAGCCCTACGTCAGTGGTATCATTAGATGAGATAATAAAAGCTTTACGTCAGTGGTGCCGCTCGGTAGGATAATAAATAAAAGTAATACGACAGTGGTGGCATTTAGTTGGGATAGCAATATCCTTTACGTCAGTGGTGGCGTACGGAGGGATAAACTAAAACCCTATACGTCAAAAGACATGCCACGAAACTGGTGCCAGAAATACGCAATCTCAG
>JAXCGZ010015606.1:0-5000 GCA_037179515.1 Halocaridina rubra | reverse complement strand
CACAGTCGGTCTTCACTTGTTGCCAATAGCCTTGAGATGGAGACATGATAATTGCCTTGCCATCCATACTGGAGATGTAATAAGTTTGCAGTGTGGGAGAGGCTGTTTCTGTGGTAATTTCAGATTGTATGCTTGTCGGCAGGCTGCATATCAAAGTAGCTGTATCCCAGGTGAATATCCAGCAACCCGATGTGTTTTGGCATACTGCTGAACAGCTGAAATCATGAAAGTATTTTACTTGAGTTAGCCATGATATTTCAGGATCCACAATTGTACTACTTTAGGTGTTCTAAGCTTGAACAGCCATTGAGATGGTTTTGCATTAATTAGTTTTGATAGGGTGACAGTAGTCTGTATCTTTGCATTTATGTACATCTTTTTAAACCAATACCAAAATTAAAATAGATAAAACTGTCATCAGTTTATTCCTGCTATCACTAATTGTATTAGTGATAACTCTTAACAGTGATGGGATCATGATACCCAGAGCATCTGTTAAGAGCAGCATCTTCACGAGATTGCTGCTTGGAATGTCCAGATTAAGGAAAGCATTGAACAGTTTAGAAAAGAGTTCCAGGAGCTGAATATGGAAAATGATGCCATGAAAACTTCCTTTGCTGATGCACTTAAGGGGAATGTGGCAGTAAAAGAGGCTGTAAAGGTGGTGGCACTGGAAAACATACAAACAGTTGACTATAAAGAGACAGTAATCGAAAAAAATGAAAGACGTTGTGATGGAAAGGGCAAACCCACTCATCAAACAGGCACTTGCTAAAGAGAAGACAGTGGTAATCTCAGGCATAAGCGAATCCCAGGAGCCAACATGGCAGGGGAGACTTGAAGAAAATAAAGCTAGGGTTGTAGACCTGATAAGAAAGCTTGGAGTAGTTTGTGGTCCTGAGGATATTGTAAACATACACCAACTAGGTAAATATTCGAGGGGAGGAAAGCAGAGACCAACAAAAGTAACCTTTGAAAGAGGGGAAACATGTAGGGAAATATTGTTGAGAAAAAAAAGTCTAAAAGACCTTCAAGAATTCAAGGAAGTGTTCATTAGACGATACAGAACACAGGAAGAGATGGAAAAGATCAAAAACTTGTTGCAAGAGGCAAGAAGGTTAAATGAGGAAAGAAATGAAGAAGAGAAGAAAAATGTTCATTTCAGAGTTCTTCCAGACAAAGGGGAGATGAAGAAGATAATGACAGAAGATCAGGGGATGGGGCCTCATTAAGATTGTTATACACAAATGCTGATGGGTTAGCTGGTAAGGCAGTAGAATTAAAAGATAGGATTCACAACAGTAAGGCAGATATAGTAGCAATTACAGAGACTAAGTTGAGTGAGGACATAAACAGTGTCACAGTTTTTCCTAAGAACCTCAGAATACTAAGGGTTGAAAGATCTGAGAGGACTGGTGGAGGGATAGCACTGCTCATAAGTGAAAGGATTCAAGTTGAAGAAATAAACTTGGGTATAGAAAGTGAGTTCAAGGAATTTCTTGTTGCTCGCATAAATACTGGGTCAGAGAGCATTATAATAACTGTTGTATATAACCCACCAAGGAACCAGAATAGGCTTGAAGTTTATGAAGAAAGTCATATAGGTACTAATGAAGTCATAAACTCAGTTGTTAACATGGCACGGGAGAAAAAATGTAGGTTTTTCATGATGGGAGATTTTAATCATAAAGAGATAGATTGGATAAATCTTGACCCACACAGTGGTGAGGACTCATTCAGGGCAAGATTCCTAGATTGCGTACAAGGGAATTTCCTACACCAACATGTAATGGAACCAACAAGGACCAGGGGTGGGGATGAGCCATCACTTCTTGATCTAGTATTCACAGATAATGTGTTGGATATTGAAAAAAATGAGTATGAACCACCAATTGGAAAGAGTGACCACTGTGTGTTGTTGATGGAGTATATCATTGAAGATATTCTTCCTGAGAGTAGAGGCACTGAGGACATGAGGAGGAACTATCCGAAAGGAGATTACATCAAAATGAATGAGCTTTTTTGCAGTTATTGACTGGAGACCCTTATTTTACAAAAAATCAATACAAGAAATGTATGACATCTTCTGTGAGAAATATGGGAAGATAGTAGATTGCTGCATACCTGTCACCAAAGTAGGTGTAATTCATGCCAGAGAGAAATGGTTCGATAATGAGTGTAAAAGAGCTAAGGAGTGGAGAGACAAATGCTGGAAAAGGTATAGGAGGAGAAAAAACATAAATGCCTGGCAAACCTACAAAAGAGCAAGAAATGACTACCTAAGTAAAAGGAGAGAGGCAGAGAGAGACTATGAGAGGGACATCACCAGGAAGGCTAAAGAAAATCCCAAGCTTTTCCACAGCTTTATCAGAGGAAAACTGAAGGTAAAAGAACAGGTTTTAAGGCTAAAGAGAGCGGATGGAAGCATCACTGAGACCGATGAAGAGATCTGCAAAGAATTGAACAAGGAGTTTCAGTCAGTATTTACAGTAGAAAATACCCCATCCCCTCAGATTGCAGAGATAAAAGCTCAAGGGCCGGTATTAGAGAACATCAACCTTACAGCCACAGAGGTATGCAAAACGCTGATGGATTTAGATGTTCATCAAGCTACAGGTCCTGATGACATATCCCCTCATGTGCTTAAAAAATGCGCAAACTCAATATTAGTGGCACTAAGTATCATATTTAAAAAGTCACTGGAGTCAGGGGAGATTCCAAGATGCTGGAAACAAGGAAATGTGATACCTATCTTCAAAAAAGGGAAGGAGGGATACGGCTCTGAACTATAGACCAGTTTCCTTGACCAGAATAGTTTACAAAGTTATGGAGAAACTACTAAGGAAACATATCTCTCTTCACTTGGAATCCTTCAACATTTTGTGGTCAGTGAGGCAACATGACTTCAGAGAAGGTAGATCAACAGTAACAAACTTATTAGAATTTTATGATGAGGTAAGCCGAATCTTACAGGAAAAAGAGGGCTGGGCAGATTGCATAGTCCTAGACTTCCAGAAAGCGTTTGACACTGTTCCACATGGGAGACTTATTAAGAAGCTGCAAGCAATGGCTAGAATAGGTGGAAATGTCTTTGAATGGATTAAAACTTACTTAGAAGGAAGGGAACAGAGGGTTAAAGTAAGACACTCAGTGTCTGAATGGAGAAGAGTTAGTAGTGGAGTTCCACAGGGTTTAGTTTTAGGGCCACTTTTGTTCCTTGTATATGTAAATGACCTACCAGAGTCTGTCAATTCATTCATGAATATGTTTGCAGATGATGCAAAGATTGTGAAGAAAGTAAAAAACGAGAACAATGGTAGAGAACTTCAGGAGGACGTAAATAATCTGCATGAGTGGTCAGAAAAGTGGCTAATGAAATTCAATACTTCAAAATGTAAGGTAATGAGAATGGGTACAAGTGCAAGAAGGCCCAAGCTTGACTACTCGGTGGTTGGAGTACAACTTCAAGAGACAGAAAATGAGAGAGATCTAGGAGTAAACATACTGGCAGATTTGTCTCCAGAAATACATATAAATGGCATAGTAAGGGCAGCATATGCATTTTTATCAAATGTAAGGGTATCCTTCAGGCACATGGACAAGGAAATGTTCAGAAATATTTATGTAACCTTTGTGAGACCAAAACTCGAATATGCAGCCCCCTTTTGGAATCCGCACTTGAAAAAGCACATAGCTAAGCTTGAAAAAGTTCAAAGACATGCCACGAAACTGGTGACAGAAATACGCAATCTCAGTTATGATGAGAGGCTGAGGGAATTAGACTTACCATCACTCGAAGCTAGAAGATTGAGGGGGGATATGGTGACAGTCTTTAAATTCCTTCTTGGTTATGATAGAGTGGATAGGGATCGATATTTTGATATGGCTGGCTCTAGAACTAGAGGTCATAGTTTGAAGCTTGGTAAGAAAACTTGTTTGCAGGATGTAAGGAAATACTTTTTCAGTGTAAGAGTAGTTGATAATTGGAACTGGCTAAGCGAGGAGGTAGTTAATGCTATCTCAATCCATAGTTTTAAGGACAGGCATGATAAGTATTACTAAGTATAAAATGGAACCGATGAGGAGACGGGAAGATACGATTTTTGGGCTCTTTCCCGTAAACACAATTAGGTAAGTACAATTAGGTAAGTATATAAAACGTTACATTATTCTCTTCAGAATACGAAAATAGGCTCTGTAGATTCTCGATGTCTTGTGTGAGTATGAGATGAAATTAGAGTTCAGTGATTACCTTGCTCGTGAAAATGCTTGAAAAGAAGTATACGACACGTTGATTTTCGTTCCCCCATCGTAGATTCTTGTGAATGTCAAGGAGACTCTGTCGTTTGCGTAGGCGTCCCTCTCCTGCAGTAGCAGGATTAGACATAGCCAATCTCTCCACGCCATTGAGGAAGCTTTTGAAAGTAGATGAGATATTCCTTACATCTTTTTAAATTGTGTTACATGAATTAATCGTTCATGTAATCAGTATCACTATTATTATTATTATTATTATTATTATTATTATTATTATTATTATTATTATTATTATTATTATTATTATTATTATTATTATTATTATCATCATCATCATCATCATTATTTTCATTATTATTATTATTATTATTATTATTATTATTATTATCTATTATTATTATTATTATTATTATTATTATTATTATTATTATTATTATTATTATTACTATTATTATTATTATTATTATTATTATTATTATTATTATTATTATTATTATTATTATTATTATTATCATCATCATCATTATTTTCATTATTATTAATATTATAATTATTATAATTATTACTATAGCATCATTATCATCATCACCATCATCATTATTTTCATTATTATTATTATTATTATTATTATTATTATTATTATTATTATTATTATTATTATTATTATTATTATTATTATTATTATTATTGTGGTTATTCTTTGTTGTTTTTCTTGTTCTTTTTGATGATACCTTTAGCTTATA